>JAQIXX010004933.1:0-15040 GCA_034700605.1 Willowsia nigromaculata
CAAAGATCAGGGTCTCAAATTCTCCCAGCAATTATGGCTCTCATAACGAAAAATATTGTTCCTGGAGGAGGAGCTGAAGAGAGGGGCAGAGAAATGACGATAATAAATCCTCAAAGACATCCTCAGCCGCCCAAACAGACGACACTGATTGTCAAGGAGATCGGGGTCCAAACGAGTTTCGAAAAACTACCAACTCCAAAGCATACGAAAACTGTTAGCGAGAAGGGTACTCAAAGCAGTTTGGTCACCCTGAACGAGATCGGCACTCAGACGAAGAAGTCAGCGACGAAAAAGAAAGAAAAGAAGGAGAAAGCTGTGGGAGGAGAAGGATTCAATAAAATTGATAATCCGAATCATTCGGGAGAAGATGAAGACATGGATGAGGATCCAATTTCCAAGTTGTTGACTCCTATTTAAAAATAATATGTTTTATGTTTAAGAAGGTACCACATTGTGACCATCATTATTTTAATTGCTAGGTTTACACAAAGTGTACAATAATTGATTTTACGACTAGGCATCTTTAAACTTAAAGACTGAAGACCAGTACGCTTATGTAAAATAATAATTTTAAAGACTGATCAAGCATTCTATTTACAAGCCAAGTAGAATGGAATCTCAAAACGATGCAGTTTTTTTGTTATTTTTATGATTTTCGTTATTAAGTACATACCTCTGTTACATTTGTAGTTTTAGCCCTCCTTAGATAATTTTGTAATAATTTTTGATACACTTAGCTTTTAGAAAAACCATTTTGACTGAAAATAATTGTGCATTTATGCTTATCCCAGACTAACTGCGGCTTTTATTCATATTTGATGACAATTTTAGAAATGTTGGAAGTGCGTGAGCATGGAATGTTTGTGTCATGAATCTCTCTCTGTAGAAATTTTACGAGAAGCAATTAGTTTATGTGTTTAACTTTGATGAGAAGGAGTAAGGATCATGTACAGACTATGAAATTATATAATTATTATATAGTATCCTTAATCCTTTCTATGTTAGCAAACTAGTTTTATTTAGTTCGGTTTTATGTTCTGTCATGTGAAAGTTTCCGTAAAAATAAAGTTGAGACAAATGATTTTCTCAAAAGTTTATTAATTGATGTGAGTGTACATCTTTGTGCATCAAGTGATTAGAATTTGATTTCGAAAATTACAATGTAAAATTATACGAGTGTATACTCTAAAACAAACTCCAAAGACCAGAAGAGTATTTTGTGAGGTACCTAAATAAAACATAATTCGTGAATTCTAAAGTAGACGACCCTTATGAATTACATGCCCCTCTATCAAAAACGCGCCGGTGGCGTCTGCTGACTGAATATCAAAGGAGCCCTCCCTAAAACTGCTTGAATATTTTCAAAATAACGGCTTCTTGGGGATTTTCAACTTTATTAGAAAATATTGCAGAACAACTACATATAAAAAATTAGAATGGGAACAACATTTTGAGATTTGGAATAATCATATCCGTAAGAATTGTAATCAAACAACTCAAAATCGACTTAGAAAAGCCCAAAGCGAAACCAATTAAAAATATAATGCAATCAAAACGAATACAAACAAGAAGTCTCCTAATAAGCTAAGAAAGGTAGAACTTTATACTTGACATGTAATGAACATACACTTCTACCCGTTATGTAAAATGCGACTTGAAGTTAAGATTTTTAAAGATTTAATATAAAGAATACAAAAAGAAGATTTGGTGCAGCCATCATTCAATGCATTAATTTTCGAAAAATCTTATGCAAACCTTTAATATGATAGGGTTTGCTAGTTAAATATCGGCATGTTATTTGTAAATATACTTTGTAAAGCAGCTAATGGTAATGAGGAAGTGCAATTATCGTGACCGTGATACCGATACTATTTTTAATTAAAATTCAATGTAATATTGTCTTTAAATAATAAACCTAATTTCGTTTCTTCTAACACTACGAAAACTCTTTTTATGAATGAATACCTATATATCCACTTAAATTATTGTCATTGTACCTGTAAATTTAGAGTGCCATCAATGCTGTTTTCGCAGCTAATAATTCTTAAACATTTTTGTCAAAACAGTGTGATTTGCGATGAAATTGTTTGAAAATAAAATCAACTATTATTATCACAAAAGACAATGTATAAAGCAAATAAACATGCTTGGATTTCACGTATGTAAATTAAACAAATACTTCCTATTTGTTTTTAAAATCGTCTACCCAGTTTTGCTTTATAGGTTCACAAAACATGTGAATATGTAAGCAGAAACAACGCCTACTCTCGTACAGTGCTATCCATCTGACCAAATAACCTTTTTGAAAGACGTCTTATAAACTAAATTCATATCAGCAGCAATTTATTGCAAAACATCTGAAGCAAAAACTTAGAAAATTTAAGCTGTCACTTAAAAATATATGCAAACCTAAACTGATATATCATAACTTGCAGTAAAGCTAACGTAAGTGAAGAAAATGACTACAAGTTTTCAAGGTCGATGTTTTCATCTTCAGAAAAACCTTTTCAACCTCATTTTGTGCCCACTTCCATTTGAATGGGATGCAAATTACGAGTATCTTGTCTGGAATGCAACGTATAAACGAAAGATTTGTTTCGGATTGACCATTAACCTTAATTTGACTCTCGCAGCAGCCATAATCTATGACATAGTTAGGTTTTACATTTTAAATGGTGGACGGTACATCAATAACAATGGAAATTTGGCAATGGATGAGGGGATATGTACCCTAATAATTGTAGCTTGGTGTGCACTCTCCGCATCGTTACTTTGGACGCTGGTTGTTATTCGCAATCCAATATTAGTAGAAGGCATTAATTTGTCACTCAGATACAAGAAAGATCTACTACATGGTGAGTTTTATGAAAAATGTTTTCTACATTTTAGAGAGATTTCACTGCAAGAATTAATTTTCTACTGCATACTTTACAGACCTCTGGATGGTTGATAAGTTTCAGTGGGTTGATTTGTTTTACCTATGCACTATAGTAGGATGCTGGATAGCATGTATTTTGTCTATTTGTATAGCTTTCGTTTTTAATCTTGATCCGCTATATTTTACACTCGAGAATATTTCAAGCCCTAAAGAGCAACGATCTTTATTGGAAATGCGTCGTAATACAATTTTACGAATGGTATCTCTCATTGGAGGTCTTCAATGTGGTCGCGTTATTGGGACGCTTTTATGTATTGGGCAACTAGGAATATGGACTGTCCGAAAATGTTTCATTGCCCTGATATTGCGCAAGAACATGTGCATGGCAAAAGCTTTCCGGTATTATTTAAAGCTCTTTATAATCTTTTGAATTGTTGAAGCTCCATTTCTCGATATAATATGGACAGGGTTTTCGTTTTCGTTTAGGGGCTGGTATTTTGCGCCGTGCTTATCGTAACTGGCGGAGGTAGCACGCCTTCACTGATGTATTCGATGATTGTAACTATAGCGCTTTATTTGTTAGGTTACAATATGTTTGCTTTATTAACTTTTTCCGGTGCCGGTGAAAAGTGTGACCTGTTTATTAGAAAATTTCGTAGATTTACGCATTTTAAGTTTGGTTCTTATAGCTTACAAGGCAAAAGATACACATTGACAATTTTCAAGAAAAAAGGTTTAAGTATGAAAAAGCTCAATATTGCGTACCATCCAAATACTGAAATCAATAGACTTTTTATATTATCATTTCATAACAATGGAATAAATAGAGTGGTTGACTCAACTTTACTTGTAGCAAGCTTATTTAAAGTTTAGAATAAAATCAACATTAATAAACTTTATCTTGTAAGTTAATTCTATGTTCATTGAAACTGTAACACATGTGTTCACATGACCATCTTCAAAGCAAAATTCAATCCAAAAGCGTAATTTAAGTTCCACTTAATTTTCGCGTTCTACAAGTATGCAAGTAAAAATTTCCACAGATGAAAATATTTTCATTTAAAGCAAAATAAATGATAAAGCCTATTCAATTGTGTAAAAAGGTAGTATTCAAATTTAAAAGTGGGCTGGGATATGGTAAATTTTGTATACTTGTATTCAAGTAAATTTCTATAGCTTGCTGGGAATAAACTTAAAGGTAGCTAATGCTTGCAGTACGTTTTTGCTGCATATTACAGATTGTTTTTTCAAGCGGAAAGGTTGGACTAAATTCTTTCTAAATTTTAGCATAGCCTTAATAAGTTCAATTAAAAACATAATAATGCAGCACATTAACAAAACACTAAACCCGTACACTGCTGGCAGAAACTTGTTGAAATCAATTTCGTCATCAGTCACTGTGTGTGTTACTTGCCCTTCGTTTGCATTTGGTTTAAACGCCCCGAGTCGTAGTTGGTACAAATAATCTGACCAATAGTTCCATTTTGCTGTTAACCCTGCTTGTTGCATCCTCATTATTGATTGCATCAGCCAAACTCGGTTAACTGTCGAAACTTCCCAAAAATTTGGTAAGTTCGACAAGGCATCTGGAATTGATGTACATTTTGCTTGACCACTGGAATTTCTTGCATTCATATACTTTTCAATTAATTTCTTCATCGAAAGAAAGTTTAGTTCAGCCATAATCATTCCTAGTTGCTTGCTCAAATAATGAGCATATTGTACATGACCTCCATCCCTATCGTGAATTGCCTGAAAACTACTATTTAGAAGATATGTGATTCCTTTTATTTCGAATGTCGATTCATACTGTTTCTCCCCTGGATGTCGATTTTCACCAGTAAACCAGATGATTTTGTACCCATCCAACAAAAAATCTTTCAAATATTTGTATGTTTCTTTTGGCAATGACACTGAAACAAAACTTGTCATGTGTTCACGATAAAATGAGGTAACAAAAAGCCCAAGCATTGCAACTCCAAACAAAATCTCCCTTTGTTTGTACTGTTTCCAACCAAGCGTGCCCAAAAATATTCCTATTGAATCTAAAGCCACATGTAGGACAGATGATATCTTGGATAAAGTACAAAGGCCTAGCGAAACTAATGAAACGAAAGTTAACAAAAGAAGCCAAACGGGTAAAGAAAATGGCAGATACCAAATCAAATATGGCGAAATCTTCACCGTTGTGTCTAACGTACAATAAACCACATTCAAAGATCTTGATTGTGCGAATACTTTGTTGTCATAAGGATTTGTTATTGAGTTATGTATTGCTGCATATAAAAAGATCGGACCCATTATGCACTGCCCGTTCTCTTTGAGTCTTGAAAAAACCAAACTATCTGAATTTGAATAAATTGAAAACGAAATATTATGGGTTTGTGCCAATGTGACTATTGTCATCACATTTGTCTCGCAATATATAGAATTGGCGTTTGTACTTAATAGTTCACGCAAGCACAACACTCTGCGCTGCTGCTCGGAAAATCCAAGAAATACTGGAAATCTTAGTTCTATTGGTGCTTCAACTTTTCGTTGATTCCCATTCCAGAATAAATGTTTGTGAACGTTATCTGGACGCAGTAAAGTTTCAACAGTGAATATTTTAAACTGATGGTCACGAGAACAATATAAATGACAAATATACATGATATTTGGTGATTGATAGTTTAAGTACATGACAGCTTTTAGGGCAGGTGAAGCGTTAACTGTATATATAAATGAAATGTAGTCAGTAAGGGGAAATCCGTGTTGGAATATTTCATCGTTGATATAAATAATTATTGTGTTTTTCCTGGACGCAAACAAACTTATAGACTTGTACGTATATTTCGTGTCAAGCCTTAAATTAAATGGTACGAAAACTATTGTGAATGGTTGTGCGTAACGAAAAACTAGCTTCTGAAAATCAATTGTTTCTTGATACCTATACAGTATAATTTTTCGAGTTTCCGTAAGCGGTAGGAAACAGTTTTCAATAAGGTTTGTAAATATTGTTTGATAATTGGAGTTTGCCAAGTTAAGTTCGTCCATAAAATGTTCATAACCGTTTTCTTTAAAGTGTGTACAAGCATGAACAGTGATATTCGGAAGCCAAATAATGAAGCTAAATATCAAAGCTGCTTGAATAAAATGAATTTTTGAAATTTTTACACTCATTTTGTTTTCAACCTAGTACACAGGTAGGAGAAAAGAACTAAAGACACTCAACCTAAGCTTACTGAATTTGTTGGAGTACTTTTTTCTTGAAAAATAACTTTTTCTGTTTATCCTTAAGCTTTCATATTATTTATTCTCCACATACCACCCAATTAAACCTTTTAAATAATGATTGGTAATACGAACTTCCTTCAAACATTGTTTTTCAAATTCACACGATAAGATTGAGAGCAAATTAAAATTATTATAAGGGCATGTTGATTTTCCTAAGCTAATTTGTCACGATAAATATCTCCGTAAATAGGGTTTAAAACTTTGCTCCTGCAGATAGCAGTTTTAATATATTGTAGCTTATAATAAGCGATCTTAAAAATTGATTAAATAAAGTTTTCCATAAATATGTACAGAGTTTTATAATTATAAGCGTGTTTGAAAATGAATTACAAAGATTAAAGAACGGATACGAAAATGCAAAATTAGAGTTTAGGAAAATTGTGGAAATCAAATCTAAAATTTTGTCTCTTTAATTTTACTGTGGTTGTTACCACTACATATAAAGATGACTAATATTTAGATTTATGAGACAAAAAATATTATAAGGAGCACGCTAATCTTCTGGTATTTAGTATTTGATAAGAAAAATACCCACAATTATAGAATTTAAAACTCTGTTCTATAGTTTTACTTTCTAGCAGTTTCAGATTTTTAAATATATGTAATCTGTGTATTATACTCAAATTAGTTAATGTCACAAATTACATTTCGAATTCAACGAGCTCTCCTGTTATATGAGTAAAATTATGGAGGCGTTTATTGATAAATATATTTATATTGAATATAACGTACGTAATAGTCACTTGCAAAAAATTTGCCTCACTTTATGTAAACAATTACACAAGTGATGCTAGTAGATAGTGGATAATCTAAAGATACAAATAAAACACACAAGGTGAAGTATTACTTTAAAACTTCTTTCTATGACACAAAACCCTTCTGCTAACATTTGTTTACCAGTAGTATTGGATGCTTCAAGCTGCCACAAAAAATGGAGATGTTATGATACGACCATTTATTACTCTTTAAGGACTGAAAACTGGAAAGAAAAATCAATTTGATTAAAATTGGCATACATAATTTTTTTAAACGTATTTGAATTTGCTGCTAATAATTTTCATGTAAAAATTGTAAATGGGGGATTCTCGCTTACCAATTCTAGTTAAAATCAGTAACAAAAGAGTTTAATCGACAAGGTATAATAATATTTTAATATTTAAATTTCTCATCTTTTGTGAATGGACTATTGAGACTGTTGTAAGGTAGTATGAGAAAAGAGCTAGTTGCTAGCGTTCAGTGGAGTATTATAAGTGTGTTCTAATAATGACTAGGCTTTGTATTGACCTGTTGTAATATTCGGGTAAACACAATGAATTGAAATTGAATTCTAGTATCACAAACGATAATACTTTGTAGTTTAGTTTTGAATTACATTATAATTGAGACACATATGATTCTATTTGCTTATTCATTCAATTATTGGGGCAGTGAGCCATATTGACCCTGGTGTAGGAATTATAATTCTCAAACTTTCAAGGACAAAATTCATTTGAAAACTTTTTTTGAGCCTGTCTCAAGGAAAGAACATTGGATTTGTATAATTTTATGCTTTTCTCGACTGCGTTATGTTTTTATTGAACCATAGTGCAAAACATACCACAATATGTTCTTAACGTTGAATCACATATGATGGAAAGTTAAAGTCGCCCTTTTATGCTTCTTTTTTTATTACGCAGAATATGAAAATGTACAAAGGATAATCATGATATTATTTTGTTGCTGCAAATAATACATTTATTAAATGTTAATCTTTTTTATAATATCATTTTGTTACCAATATTTGTGTACGTATTTTGTCAACAGATCTCATCATTTTATATTCAAAATTTTGGATTTGTGTTCTTTTCGGGAAGTTCCAAGCTCTTCAAGAAAAATCGTAAACGTTATATTGAACTCATGTGTTCCTGGTAAAATGAGGTGACAAAAAGGCCCAGTTATCGCAACTGCAGCCATAACGCCCCTTTGTTTGTACTGTTTTCCATTATGAGGGCCCAAAATATTGCTATTGAGTCTAAAAACTTGTTGGGCAGGTAAATAAATAAACTTAAATATAGCAGACTTAAATAAACCACCAACTACGAACGAAACTAATAAATCGACGGTTAACGAAAGAAGCCAAATGGGTAAAGAAAATGGCAAAGCAAATTAAATATGACGAAATTTTTACCCTCGTTTGTGATGAACGAGATTCGTTGATATTAGGCAATAGACGTAGACCATGAAATTCAAAATAAAATACCGCAAAAATGTAAATGTTGCATTTCAAAAAATTTGATTGTGTATGAAATATTAAGATATATACATATATAACCTTATTGCATTAACATTCTAGTTGTTGTCTGTCATTGCCGAACAATCTACCAAGCATCAAATTTCGCTTCAATTATTGACAGATTTTTTTTACTGAAAATTCCTTCCTTAAGTTATAGCTACACAAATATGTATAAAAATATCAAAACATTTACAGTTGAAGTGGAAGGAAAAGTTTATTTGATTTCAATTTAACTCAAAGCTTAGCTTACGTTTAAGCCATCATCCATAAGGATTACTATGTAAATGCTTTTCATGAAATAAACCTTACATTTTCATAAACGGTGCGGGTAAGTCAATTCAATATTGGTTTCCTTTTAGGTAACAAAAACAGAAATTCATATATCCCCCTTCTCATTAATTGAGCATCAAATAACACAGTGTTAACTTATTTTCGTGTAGATATTCATCCATCAGAATTTTTTATCATTTGATGAATCAAAAGTAAACAGATAAATAGAATTTCATCTGAAATGATCTTCACAGACAGAAAATTGACATAATTTACCGAAAGGAAATATGATACGAGTATATATATAAAACATCGACTTATTTAGCCAAAGTCTAAGTGGGAAACAAATGGTTATCAAAATATGATTTTGAGTTTGACGTCAAATAAGTACAGTCAGAAAATCACAAATGAGCTTGTAAAAAGGAATTTTTGCTAATAAATTATTTGTTGCTAAACTGATGGGAACCATATTAAATTCCCGGGGTTTTTTACTTCTTATATTTAGATTATTGGTTAAATGTATGTAACTTCAAAATCGATAAAACCCACGCAAGCAATAAAAAATTCATTACTCTCTTGCAGAGCTACTTCTACAATTAAACTTCACTGTTGACTACAGTCTTCAAACTTATCATACATATGAAAAACAGTTTTGCACACATCAGAAACAAATGATCGCGGAAAGTTAATTAACCACATTGAAATAAAACTAAACAAAGATACTCTGATATCGCATAGTTTACGATCAAATTAAAATCACAAAATGGCCGCAAATATTCAAAGCCGATGTGTTAAGCTTTATGAAAAACTCTTCAACTCCATTTTGTGTCCACTTCCTTTTGAATGGGATGCAAGTTACGAGTTTGTTGTCTGGAATGCAACGACTAAGAGAAATATTTGTTTTGCATTTACCACTACGCTTCAAGCTATTTTAGCAGTAGCCGCAATGTATGATATCGTTGGAATTTACATTATTAATGGTGGAAAGTTCGGAAATTTCGTGATGGATGCAGGAATATGTACCCTACTAATTGCAGCGTGGTGTGCTCTCACATTGGTCCTACTTTGGACACTGATCGTTACTTGCAATCCAATATTAGTAGAAGGCATTAATTTGATACTCAGATACAAGAAAGATTTACTACATGGTGAGTTTTATTTTATTAAAAATTTTTCTGACATGTTGGAAACTTTACTATACAAATTGCCCTTTTACTGAATATTCTGCAGAACTCTGGATGGTTGACAGATTTCAGTGGGTGGATTTGTTTTTCTTATCTAATATGATGGGCTGTTGGTTATTGCCCAACTTTGTTGTTTGTGCAGCTTATGTTTTTAAGTTTGATCCACTGTATTTTATACTTGAGGATATCTCAGCTCCTGAGAAGTATCGGCCTTCATCGGAGATACTTCGAAATACAATTTTACGAATTATTTCTTTAATTGGAGTTCTTGAATGTGGACGAGTTATTGCAACAGTCTTGTTTATTGGTCAGTTAGGAGTGCGTACTATAAGAAATTGCTTTATAGCCCTGATATTGCGCAAACATATGTGCATGGAAAAAGCTTATGAGTGGTATATCAGACTTTTCATAATCTTTAGAATTGTTGAAGCTCCTTTTCTGGATGTAATTTGGACAGGATTTTCATTTACATTTTTGGGACTAGTGGTTCTTTCTGTGTTTATCGTAAATGGTGGAGGTAGTGCGCCTTTACTATTGTATGGGATTTTAACAATTGTATGGATCTACTTCTTAGCTTTTAATTTGTTTGCTTTGCTTACTATCTCCAGTGCTGGTGAGAAGTGTGACCTGTTTATTAAAAAACTTCGTAGTTTTAAGTATTATAAGCCCGGTCCTTACATCTCAGTGCGCAAAAGATATATGTTGAAACTTTTCAAGAAAAAAGCTTTATGTATGAGAAAACTCAATATTGCATATCATCCAAATGTAGAAATCAATAGGCTTTTTATATTATCATTTTATGATAATGTAATCAATAAAGTGGTTGACTCAACTTTACTTATAACCAGTTTAAAATAAAACCAGCGTTATTATTTTAAGTGTAAATAATTGAACATTGATTGAAACTGTTATATTTTTAATTGTTATTGTAATAATCAGTAAAGAATCTACAATCTAAAAATTTTACCAAGTACATCTTTGATTTTTCTTTATCAAAAAAATAATACACAACAAAACGCATAGGTAATGCACAGCTTTATATTTAAGTAAGACATCAATATTTATCTAAAGTCAAAAATTAAAATGGCATCGCAAACCCTATTAGTAATGAGATACATATATTCCATGATATACTCATCTGTAATATCTTGAAATGGTCCACATTTTAAGCGAATTTCCCCCAACGCTTTACACTGTTTCCATTCAACCTTAGCTAATTTTGTCTTTGTCCGAGCATATCTCCAACGGGTCATTCTACGATGTTTTTTGACAATTCTGGTAATCGCCGCTGAAGCTTTGTAATACCCAGGAAGTACAAATAAGATTCCAACAATCATCACAACAGCAAAATTCAAACATAAAAATCGTAATGTAAAGTCTACTTGGCTTCCGCCTTTTACAATTATCCATATACAAATTACTACACACCAAAACCCTATCGTTAATAGCATGTATGTAACAAATTGTAACAAAGGCTCAGCAGCTTTATATAGAAGTAGCATTTGAGTGTAAAACTGTCTAGATATGCGCAAGTCCTTTATTCCGTTTTCAATTGTAGAAATAATCGTTTCTCCACTGTCCAAGCCCACAAGAGCCATAGAGAGACAAACAATACTTATTCTTGTACCTTCAGCAAAAACCATTAGAGTTGTTAAATATCTTACAATAAGACTCCAAATAATTACACTAAAACTTCGATACATGGGGTCATCTAATATGTACTCTTCAAGAATAAAGTAATAAACATCATTTCCAATTAGCATAGCAACAACAGACCCAATAAATGGGAATCCAGAAGCAGATATTGTTGCTAGAAGTAAAAAGGGACCTGTTCCAGTTTTGGGGGAATATTGTCCTTGTAAGCGCTTTTCTGTAGCTGAACTAGTGTCAAGTTTATTTTCCTTTTTTGAGTCAGATACTTTATCGTTGCCGTTTGAATTTATTTTAATTGCAATGCTGCTCATCTCCTGATTTTTAACTGTATGCTGGACGCGTTTACTATTTAGAAATTGTTCCAGTTCTCTTTCAAGTTCCAATATTTCGTTAAAAACGGCAACTAAAATAAATCGAGTTTTAAAACAAATGATTGCGATTATAACTAGTGATACTTCAACAACAGCAAAGCCCATTAAGACAACAAGGTTTAGACGGCGGAAATCCTTTCGAGATATGAAAAATGTAAATGTAACGGAAACGTAAAAGGAAAGAATCGCCCATTAGAGAAGCGACGCTGTTAATGCTGCGCAAGGAAGTAGTTTCTTTGTAGGTTTGTTGACTTGAATGGATTTGTATGACGGATGCCATTTCAAAGGAAAAGGTGGCATATAGAAAAATATTAATTTTTGTAAGTTTATTGCTAACACGTGCGCCTCGGTAATCATTTTGACTGTTGAGTTTTACTTATGTAGTTTGATATGCTAGAGATTTAGGATTCACAAAAATTATCTGAATCAAACATGTATCACATAGATGAGGAATCTGAAAATATTTATTCAAAAGTGCATGAAATTAAGATACTGTGCGGTATTTTACAGATAGTCAAGGATTTTTATGAGAAACAGGAAATGCTTCGCCCATTCATTTTTGCAGCAACAATTAAATGATTTCCGCGTTACAAGAAAAAAATAACAGCCAATGCAAGGTTAAAAACTAACTAAAAATATGCCCATTGCATACAAGACCTTGTACTTGAGTGCTACTAATTTATAGTCTCTAACAGTTAATACTTGATATTTTAACTGTCATTAGTGCTTATTTACAATTAAATTTGTTTTAAATGTAACTACAGTTTTGTTACTAAGCATCAAACTATGAATTAAAGCTTCCAGGAAATATTACGCTAATAGTGGTTTTTCATTTTTGACTCAACGTAGTAATGCTAGATATAGAACTAGTTTCCATTAGATATTCGATTTATTCAAATGTAGGTGGGCTTAAAAGTTTTTAAGTTTACAATCCGTAGCACCCTTATATTACAAAAAACCTTGACAAGCTTCACTGTTTCGTGATATCATTGATTATTGTATGAATAAATATCACAATGAATTGATACTGCACATGCCATAATTGCCACATTTGACATTAATTTGTAATGAATTGATGGAATCTAGCTAATTTTGAGTAGGTATTTTGATAATAATTGAGTAAAACTGTTATTCGTATTGTGTGTAATACAAAAAATATTTCTTGCTCATGCTTGTCCTTTTTGGAACATTAGGAGTTTAAACAATTCCTTTAACGCGTAATTTACATGTTTTTAGGGCACAGCGGAAGACCCCAAAGGATTGATCGCTAATTAGCTTATAGTGAATAACATTTACACAAAGTTTAACTATATAACAGCAGCATGTGAATATAAATCGTTTTGATATAAATAACTCTCGAATTCTCTTCCGAGATAAAACGATTGTTTATATTTGAATTTCATAAAAACATATGATAATTGAAGATTTATATAATACAAAGCACAATATAAGTTGAATGAAACTTATCCGAAAAAAAAAATCATCAACAACATTTGAAGTCAGGTAAGTAACAGCAATGCAAATTAATGACAGATGACAGAGATCAAATGAAGATGAATAGTTCACAAAATAGCAAATTATGATTAAAGTAGCATAAACTAAAAGCTAGGCTATACTAAATTTCGTCAAAACAACCATTGTTTACTATTTAATTTGATGCGGGGTTATTTTATAAGTTTATCAGTTATTTGAATTTCTTGCTTGTTTTTCTTGGCCACATTTAGTTCAGAAATAGAAACTAAACAACATGTTTTCAAAGATATAGCATGTCTTTATACAATCTTGATATATGTTTGCAAATAACAGCCTACATAACTTGTTTTTATAATATTAAGTACGAACACGAAGCCAATTATTCCAAAGAGTATAAACCGTCATTAAATGTACAATCTAAAATGGTAAGACAAACAACTCTTTAAATAAACTGGCATGTGACACCAGATTAATTAGTTCAATATGTTGAACTAAACAATTAAAACTTATATAGACATGAACGAACATTTTGTTTGTCCTTATTTCTTTGCATGTGAGTAACTTGATCACAACAGAGTGTACGTGTTTAATTTTACCGTTAACTACTTTATAAATCCATGGCAACAAAAATGCTGAAAATATTAATATTTTCCTCTTTTCATTTTATTTTTGTTTTCTTCCAAATCTGTGATTCAAAGCTGTTGGTAGATATAAAAAGTTCAACCAGTTGTTTCTTAAATATTGTATCAGATCATCAAAATTCCAGCCATTTACCAATACCAATTGAAGCAAACACTTGGACACTTTACTTTCCATACAATCATGGAAAATCTAGGTTGAAGAATAGCTCAGAATTAGAGGCCATAACAAGCTATTCCCAGTTCCAATTCCAACGAGGCCCGTCCTGTATCACATTTATTTTGTATATGCACAAATTAAAGTCTGTCCTTGAAACAATTACCAGATCAGGATACAGTACTTCGGAGCATGCTCTGGTGCTTCTTCATATTACAACCAAATCAGAAATTCATCAAGGATTCAAATCTGGCATTGAACGCTTTAGTCAAATTCCGTTTCATGTTGACATAGCATATTTTGAGGAAACACATTTCTCATCTCAGTTAAAAATCTCTGCAATTTATTGCTACACATGTGAAATAAAATATACGTCTGCTACAAATAATAATGAAAATCATATTTTTACAGTCGACTTAACTAAGCCAGCTCATAATGCACAAAGTTTTATTAAAGCACAAAGTTTACTACTGCGTATCAATAATCATCTGGCTCATGCAATTTTGTTCTCTGGAGGATCCGGAAAGAGTGCAAAAGCCATGTGGCAGAAAGAATTTTGTATTGAGTCAAACAACTGGAACCAATTTTATCGTAACATTCAGAATTGCGATACAGGACACACACTAGTTTTAAGAATGGCTACAATTGCAACAAATGCATCTGTCGTAGATTTTAGACCTGTTTTTGCCAAGCGAGATCTACAAAGCGAGTGGCACCTTATTATCCAAACATCTTCTGTACTTGAGCGAAAGATTCCAAATACTATAGCAACTGTACGATGGAAGAATGTAATGGCATTCAGAGAATCTTGGAAATATATATTTTGCAGATATGCACACAAGCATATTAGCAAAGCATGGGACACTTA
>JAQIXX010004934.1:0-15039 GCA_034700605.1 Willowsia nigromaculata
GGATGGTCTAATTAGTTAGTGTGCAAAATTTTAAGCCATTCGGGAGTCATCAAAAATAGACCCTTACCTTGTGAGTTACTGATTCTGATGTAATGGAATTTTCGTGGTTTGCTGCTGCAGTAAAGTTACAATAAAACTGGCGTAGTTGAATTGTCCTCATATGTAATCAAATTATGGTATTAACACTTTCTTGGCTTCCTACATGCGATGCAATACAATGATCCTTTTGTCGCTGATCGTTAACGTAGATATATGTGAAAACTCAAGACAAGTTTTTAGATGTAAAGACAAGAGCACCAAATGTTATGTATGCTTTGGTTATGTTAATATATGAGTTACGCTCATTTCTTCAGACAATGGAATCGACGATCAAAGCCTGGAGGGGGCTTTTGTTGTAACTCTTACTTCAACTTTCACTCGATTCTCACTTTCCCCATTCAGTTTCCCCACAGTTTTGTTACAAGACGTTTCTCTGTGTTTCAATTACTGAAAAGACAAAGAGCTTCAAAAGGAAAGTGGGGAAACAGATTTAACCTCGTATCGGTTTCTGGGAAAATAATTAAAATGGGTCCCAAGGAAGACCCTGAGGTGGCGGCCCTCAAAAAAGAAATTGAATCTTTGAAACAGTCAATCAAGTCAGCTCAAGCAGCCGCTAACGATTCTATCCTGGAAAGTGTTTGTTCTGGTGTGAATGAAGTGCCAAGGCTGAGGCTTTCTACAAAGCGACTGTTAAAAGGTCATATCCATAAGGTAAACTCCGTTCACTATTCGGGAGACTCAAGGTAAACCAATTATTTTGCAAGTTAAAAAGTAATCATAAGCACCAATCATGTGTTATTAACGTCTTGATGAAATGCAATTATAAATATTATTCCACACTTCTATGAAATTCATGGAACCTTGCACTCAATGCGGCATGCGCTTTCTCCACCCACACATCCAGGCATTTGGTTAGCGGATCCCTTGATGGGAAGCTCATTATTTGGGACACTTACACCGGAAATAAAGTGCAAGTTATTCCACTTCGTTCCTCATGGGTTATGACTACAGCTTTTGCGCAAAGTGGAAACTTTGTGGCTTGTGGCGGAATGGATAACATGGCCACAGTATACGATGTGAACAATAGGGACTCTTCTGGTGTGGCTAAAATTACGAGAGAGTTGGCAGGTTATGATGGGTTCTTATCATGCTGCCGATTCGTTAGCGATGAAAAACTTGTCACAGGATCCGGAGATATGAAAATGTAGGATTTTATTTTGACAACGGGAAAATGCATTTTACTACCCGTTTGATGGCTAAAGTTTCTTTTTATTTATTATATCAGTATTCAGTGGGATTTGTCGACGGGAAAACGAGTAGGAGAATGGAACGGTCATGGGGGAGACGTCGTTTCAATGAGTTTGAAACCGGATGAATCCGAGAATGTTTTTGTCACTGGTTCTGTCGATCAAACAGCTAAACTGTGGGATCTTCGACAGAAGGCTGCGGTTCAAACTTTTTGGGGTCATTCCGCAGATGTCAATTCCGTGGCGGTACGTGTGATTAACATTATGCTTGAGAAACCACTTTTCAGCTTGTCAAATACAGAAACATTCGGGAAAATGTAAGACGAAAAATTGCTTGCATATACTAAATGAATCGCTTATCCTTGTTGCTTTCATTAGTTCCATCCATCAAGTTTGGCGTTTTGTAGCTCATCAGAAGACAAAACCGCTAGAATTTTTGATATACGAGCAGATCAACAGGTAAAATTTGGGTTGTGTGGGTTGGGTAACTAAAAATGAAATGAAATTTTTATATTTTCCTACTTCAAAAGCTATACTATGCTTTGATGAAAGCCAAAGAAATACTGATTTCTGTACTGTATGATGGAAAATTTTCAGGTTATTCAGTTTGAGAATCCAGGTGGTGGTGGGAATGACACAAGTGGGAGTACAGGAGGTTTCACTTCATGTGCAGTAAGTAAAAGTGGACGTTATATGTTTGCTGGATGTGATGATTCCAACATTCACATGTGGGACATTTTGAAGGCTTCTCATGCAGGTAACGAGATCTAGAAACAAAGGCATTTTCAGTCACAAAGTATATCCTATAAAAGCATAAAAGTCGTGTGATATATGAAGTACTTTATGAGCAATCCTTTCTTGCAGGAACAATTGGCGGCCACGAGAATCGAATTACTTCGCTGACTGTAGCTGACAGTGGAATAGCTTTGGCTTCCTCGTCTTGGGATCAAAATATTCGTGTGTGGGTTGCATAAATTTGGTTGATCGAATAGATGGAATAACATTAGGCAATGATGCATGTGTGTAAGAGAATTTTCACGACTTATTTTACGAAAATACTAATTGTGTAAAGAAAGCTTTCCAAGACTCCTCTCTTTTTGGTTTGTTTAATGTTACGATGATGAAATAACCTAACAATGTACATACTACATACTTTAGCCATGCAAATTTGTTTCCAAATAATTTTTATGAATTAAATTGAATGCACCATTTTTACGATTTACAAACTCCAACAAAAGCATTTAAGCAGCAAAACTAAATATATTCATGCAGATCTTGAGATTTGTCGCATTTGCACCAACACGATGAAGTACGTTGCAAGAGCATTGAAAGCCTGAAATTCAGAAGAAAACTTTAGTCAGATACAACTGCCAATGTTTAATCATAATTTCATCATTAAAAGTAAGATTTATGTAAGAAATTTCTACCGATCCTAGTAGGCTTTCACGAATGAGAAAGATCTGGAATACTTGAATTACAGGCGGTCCGGAAGACAGTCGTGCAACAAGGATTTGAATCTATATGAAATAAAAAGAACCATTTTAGGTATTCATAACTCTCAGAAAAAAACAAAATAAAGTAAGTTCATTCGAGTTCACTAAATTTATATTTAAGTGTTACACCTTCTGGGCATCCTGTTGAGAAATCACTGATAATGGCAATTGTTGAAAAATAGCAACCATTTCCTTGCACTCCACAGACAACGTGCTCGCTGTCTTACACAAACTCATTAGACATAATGGATAGGTAATTATTGGAACGGCCATGTTTACAGCAAATGCAAAGTTTTCTACGGACGTTATGTGGAGAAAGTACATTGAAAACATGACTTGCCAAAAGCTTAGTACCGCTTCCAGGAGCAAGCTGAACGCAAAAAGTTTGTTAAACCTGCTCACGCAACTTTCCAAGTCATGGATTAATTTTAGAACTTGATATAAAACAGAACTCGTCCTATTTAAACTATCATTTTGATGATTGTCATGATGAAACTTGCGTTGCGTAACCGTCACCAGTTCATACTCAAACGGCAAAGTCACACTCAATTCGATTAACTTTGTTTTACAAGCTGTAAATCCGTACGTGATAATTTTTATGAAAAATATAAGCATCAAAGCACTCGAATTATGCATGCAAATCACGATCTCTAAATACTCAAATAGCAGTGTGGTCAATAGATTGTCTTTACTGACAAACGTATAATGATAAATGACAGCAGAACAGTCAATTAGTCCCAGAATGAAGAAAACCGCAAACCATTTGAATGTCCATCGCCGCAGCACTCTAAATTTCTCGCGTGTTTCTTTTTCTGAGCTAATTCTTGTGATTTGCGTCACTACACTCACTATTTCATCCCAAAATGTGCGGAAATTTGCGAGATTAAACATGCCGTAAAGTCGATGCGCTGCCACACTCACAATAACCATCAGATCCCAAATGGTAATTAGGATTAAATCAAAAGGCTCAAAAAGTTCAGCATCTTCAGCAATTTTAAAGCAAAAGTAGTGAGCAACATAGAATATGTTAAGGGAGATGTACAACAGGCTGAGAAATACCCCCAGAGTGGGGAGCTGGAAACCGAGGAATTTATGATGACCATAACTCAAAGAACTTTTCTGGTAGAATGGCCAGTAGGATACGATTCGGTTCGAAAGGAAAACCCAAAAGCCACAAGAGATGATGGAATCGATGATCCATGAGTTTTCTGAGTATGAGTCGATTGAACTTCTTTTTGAAGTGAAACAATTCCTACTTCTACTGGAGGACCCCGGCCTATCATCCCCAGTCTTTTTGTAAACGAGATGCTCCATCGTTGGCGTTAGCATTGCTTTCCCCATTTGACTGCTGTTTTGAAAATGATGCTAACTGGAACGGGAGAAATGTGAAAAACATACAGTTGTCGCGTTAAAATGGAGGAGAAAGTCGTGTTTACAAACTATTTGGTACAAGTCGAAATCAAACTAATGCGTCCAGCAGCCAAAACAAACCTGGATAATTATGCTTGTCATGGATAGACATGTAATGAGAAAAACCATTAACAAAGTGAATGATGAGTGATGGATAACTATGTCGGAAGTTTGAAACTCAGTACAAATTTTCACGTACTTCCATGAAAAGTGGCACAACTTGAAAAATTGCATTTATGGTTCATTTTATGCTTCCACATATAAAACTGAAGAACTGTACCTGCCATGTTCACACAGAAAAACATAAGCTGCAACATTTACTTTACATTTCATGCTCATTGTCTACTAAAACAAAAATGACAGTTAATGCTTCGTTTGGGAATTATTTTTGAGACATGTTGTTTCCTGTAAACATTATCCATTTATGATCATTAAATGCTTCATTTTATTAACGAGAAACATTATACAATGAGAAGGATATATGAGAAATCGCATGACTTAACATCATTAAAACAAACAGTGCATCGTATGTGCTCACAATTTCCTTCCTGCATAATCACGTATAATAACAGTTCATATATACGTTACAAATAGCTACAGTAATCCTGTATAAAGTTACAGTTATATAATTGTTTCATATAGACTAGGATCATGTCATTATTAATATACAATTACAAGTAGGTACAGTTATTGGAACATGGCTGCATCGAAGGATGCAACAAGGTTAATTAATTTTGAAATCATTTTTTGTGCGAAAGGCTTCTCAAGAATCGGAAGAAGACACACAAGTAAGAGAAAGCTTACTTGTGCCCAGAATTTCAAATGGCAAAGTGCGAAGACACAAGAGAAAGTTGAATCCAAAAGAGACCCACAAGAGATGCGAGAGGTAAAATTTTCCTGAGGAAAAACGGCTTTCCATTAGGTTCTATTTTTAGAACCCAATTAGCACTGTATTTATCAAACTTCAGTGGTAACTACTTTTGACTAGCTTCATCTGCACCAGGATAATAAAATACGTTGCAAATGTATTCACAGCCTGTAAATTCAATTAAATCTTATTCACATACTTTGCATAACTTTCATAATACTTGAACTGAATCAAATTGAAGTATGTACTAATTACCGAGCCAAGAAGGGATTCTTGAATATCAAGAAGCTGTGCAACCCGAATCCCTGGGGGTGCAGAGGAAAGACGGGAAACCAAAAGTTGAATCTGTAAAATATACGCATAGCGAATGTGTGTGAATTGATGACATTCACTTTTAGAAACATATTATTACATATTGAAATCAATAATAATATGTTTAGAATGTGCATACTTTGAACCCATCATCTTTTGAAATGGAATCAGATGACAGCCCCTGAAAACTTTGCACCATGTCATGGCTTTCCACAGTCATTTTACTAGCCGCAACACACAAAAACACAAGACATGGTGGATAAATAAAAATGGGGATCAGCAGAACCATTGAAAATAATGCGTCTTTAAATCCGTCCACCAGCAAAAAGTACATGGCAAACATAACCTGGTAAAAACCAAATACCACTTCCAGAAACAAACTGAAGCCAAAAAGTTTATTGTAGTCGTTCACACAATCTTCCAATTCATCTACCAATCTAAAAACTTCATTGAGTAATGATATTTCGCTTGACAAACCAATTTTATTTTGCGAACCAATATTTCCTCCCAATGTTGGTATTTGAGATTTCTGTGTCACGGAAATACGGTCAAGCTTTCGTTTGCACGTAGAAAACCCATAGGTTATAATTTTAAGAAAATAAATTAACATCATAGTACTAGAATTGTGCATGGAAATCACTGCTTCAATATAAATGTATAGTAAAACAGTGAAAGCAGATTTTGGAGCTTCAATCGTATCCCTCAAAGTATCAAAAATGCAATCTGCAATTGTAATTGCTGTAAAAACGACGAACCAATAAAATGTCCATCTCTGAACTTTTTTCAACATCAGTTCAGTGTCACGTTCACAAGTAACGGATGTACATCTTTCCACAACACTTGAAATTTTCTCCCAAAATGAGCGAAGCCTTGATAATTTTGCTAGTCCATAAATTCGATGCGCGGTCGCACCCACAATGACAAGCAAATCCCAAACTACCATTAAAATGAGATCAAAATATTTCATTTCTTTCTTCTCGTCTCGGAACCTGAAGATAAAGTAGTGAGTCACGTAGATGATATTGAGTGTTATGTAAAGGATACTCAGAAATGAGCCAAAAGTTGGTAGGGAAAAGTTAAAATACTTTTCATGATGATTGGTTCTTCTTATGGAGAAAGGCCAGTAGGCGACAAGTGTGTTAGAAATGATGACCCATTTAGCACTAGAAATCAATTGGGTACTTATTGCAGGGTTCACCTTGCTTTCTTTGAAAGAATCTTTCTCTGCGAGACTAGGGCTCCTTGAGCTCTTAGAACTCGTGTTAATACCTCGCAAAGGTTCAATCATTTTATGATATTTTTACTTGAAACAATTAAACAAATAATTGAAAAATTTTTAGAGATGAAACAGTTTAAAATTTAAATTTTAAGAACTATTTTATAGAATTTCCTTATACTTTTGTGTAATAATAATTAATATGGCATTTTTTGTTGTGCTGAAGCTTACACAAACTGCATCCTGCCTGCTCGAAACCTATCAAGTTTATGCTAACGGAAAGACGAAATAAAGAAACGGTGAAATATTTTTTTGCAGGTTTTTATGTCCGAGCTGTTGTTAACGTCTGAGCCCTGAGCTCATGGATTTCAAATAAAATTTCGTTCCGAAAACTTACCAATGGTCACCGACCTGGAATGTATTCAATGGAAACTATGAAGCTATGAAGCCCGCATAAGTCTTTGCATGAATGTCATCAACCTCTAGAGAAAAACAGGATGTCAGTACTGGCATTCGCATTTGGTAAGCGGTTTTATTACATATTATGAAATACATGAAGTTTTGGTCATATCCGTTCTGGGATGATTTAAATCGAACTTTTGTCAACTGTATTTAAACATATTTTGTACTTGTACGTATTTATTTTCAAGCCACAGAATAAACTGAGGAATTGGTTGGATGTTTTAACATAATTTGAATTTTCATATATGTTAAGTAAATGAGGCGACCAAATTTTCGTTTGAACCCATGTATAGGTACTTTTCTTAGGCATTCTTAGGCTCCATGTCTTGGGCATTCCCCATCATGCGCCTACAGCATTAGCATAGTTGTTCTCACAGCTACTGGCATTACTTTTCCAGGCATTTCCGTCACGAAGGTGTGACCCTTGTATCGGGAAACGTAATTAGCAATGGAAAGCAAGTTTCATACTTAACTTAAGAATATAGCATTCTTAATATGAAAATCTGATACAGAATTTTGCACAAATAAGTTGCGCGGTAGGTATTACAAAGTAGCGTGCAAACGGTGGTTACACACACGCAAGCATTTCATTTTCATGGACGAAAAAGAGTGTCAAAGGTATGACCACCAATATTTGCGGTGTGATTTATGAAAGTAATTTGCTTGTTGTGCTTGAATATGACTTAATGGGTAGGTGAACCTGTGATTAGCGGTGTCGGTCGTTGGTCTTTTGTCTAAACGTCCATCATAGGTTTTTGAAGTTGTTGTTTCATTGTTTTGCTTTCACTTTCCAAAAAGATGATTGGGTTTAAGGGGGATCCAATGACCTACGTTGACCTGCTCAGCCAAATTTACAATTTATAAAAAGCTGAATTACTTCGTATAACTTTATGATAACCATTACAATTCAATGAATCGATGTTTAGAGCAATTTTAATCAAATCCCATATGTCCCCTTAAAAATTCCAGAGATTTGCACCTTAGCCTCAGATAAACTATTTTCCATCACTAAGCATTTGGTACACACATTTAAAGTCAAACGACTGTGTATTTTAAATCCAAATCCCAAACAAGCCGGGAAGCTTGCCATGGAATGACGATTCGTAATTCGATAATTAATAAAAGTGCACTTATATTTTTCACGCTCGGTTTTAGAAATTCTTTAGAGACATATTGTTATCCAAATAATATTCCGTAATCTATGATCATTAAATGTTTCAATTTATTTTTGAGAAGCATTAATCACTGCAAGAGGAATAAAAGAAATCGCATGACTTGACATCATTAAAACAAATGTGCATCGCATGGGCTCACATTTTCTTCACGATATAATAAACTTTAATAACAGCTCATGTGTTACAAATGGTCACATCGCTACTGTCTAAAGTTACATTTCATGCTTTACCTCAAGTTACAAACTGGAATCATATATACAATTAATTACATTTCGAACTGGAACATGATTGCAAGGGAGGAAGCAACAAGGTTAATTTATTTTAGAAACCATTATGTGCACAAAAGACTCCTCAAAGATGTGAAGAAGACACATAAGTAAGAGAAAACTTACTTAATATTGAGTATGAGAAAGTTGATTACGAAAGAGACTTTAAGCAGATGTGCGGAGTAAAATTTTCCTATGAAAAGCGGCTTTCCACCAGGCTCTATTTTTGGAACCTAATTAGGTCTGTATTTATCAAGCTTCAGTAGAAATTATTTTTGGATTTGCTTCATCTGTACTAGCACAATGAAATACGTTGCAAATGTATTCAAAGCCTGCAAATTAAATTAAATTTCATTTACATACTGTGCAACTCTCATAATACTTGTACTAAATCAATAAAATACTAATTACCGAGCCAAGAAGGGATTCGCGTATTTCGAAAAGCTGGGCAACCCGAATCCCTGGAGGTGCAGAGGAAAGACGGGAAACCAAAAGTTGAATCTGTAAACATATAGAACGATTTTTTGTGAATTAATGACATTTTGTTTTTAAAACACATTTTCAAATTTTTAATGATTCAAATGAATTATGTATAGAGTGTACTTTAAACCCATCATCTTTTGAAATGGATTCGGGTGATAGCTCCTGGAAACTTTGCACCATGTCTTGGCACTCCACAGTCATTTTACTAGCCGCAACACACAGAAACACCAGACAGGCAGGATATATCAAAATGGGGACCAACATGTTCACTGCCAAAGCAAAATTTTGAATTGTGCTATCTTGCAAAAAGTACATTGCAAACATAACCTGACAAAAGCCAAGCACCACTTCCAGAAACAAACTGAAGCCAAACAGTTTATTGAAGTCGTTCACACAATCTTCCAATTCATAGACCAATCTAAAGACTTCGTCGACAACTGATACTTCACTTGACAGTCTTGACAAATCATTCTTATTGTGTGTACCAATATTACTTCCCAATCTAGCTATTGACAATTGTTTTTTCACAGATATACGGTCAAGCTTTCGTTTGCTCGTAGAAAACCCATAGGTTATAATTTTAAGAAAATAAATTAACATCAAAGTGCTGGAATTGTGCATGCATGTCACTGCGTCAATATAAATGTATAGTAAAACCGTTATAACAAATTCGGGAGTAGCTACTGTATTCGTGTACGCAACAGAAATACAATCAGTAATTCCAAGTGCTGTAAAAACGACAAACCATTTAATTGTCCATCTCTGAACTTGTTTCAAAGCCAGTTCAGTATCACGTTCACAAGAAAGTGATGTGCACTTTTCCACAACACTTGAAATTTTCTCCCAAAACGAGCGAAGCCTTGATAATTTTGCAAGTCCATATATTCGATGCGCAGTCACACCCACAATGACCAGTAAATCCCAAATTGTCATTAAAATGAGATCAAAAAAAGTTGAATAGAATTTCTTCTCCTCCTTGAACCTGAAGACAAAGTAGTAAATCACGTAGATTATATTGAGTATTATGTAAAGGATACTCAGAAATGAGCCAAAAGTGGGCAGGGAAAAGTTGAGAAACTTTTCATTAGGGTTGGAAACACTGCTTCTTATGGAGAAAGGCCAGTAGGCGACAAGTGAATTAGAAATGGTGACCCATTTAGCACTGGAAATCAATTGGGCATTTGTTACAGGGTTCACATTGCTTTCTTTGAAAGAATCTTTCTCTCCGAGACTACGGCTCCTTGAGCTCGTGTTAAAGTCACGTGAAGGGTTATTCATTTTTATGATATTTGAATTTGAAACAATCAAACAATTATTGATCATTTGTAACAACCAAATGATAAACTCGACAAATTAATACATTTTGCAAATATTTATAATTTTGGGAATTTTTAAATTTAGTTTTCACAAATGTAAAAGCAAGTTATAGTCTTTCGCGTTGAAGCTTAAACTTGTACAAACTACCCCTGGCGAAATATAGAATGCCAATAATTTGGAAATGAGTATTATTTTTGTGATTGAAATGAGTTGTGAGAAATGGTAAGTTTTGGCTCATATTAACTGATATACTTTTTGGGCTAATTTTGATGGAATCGTTGTCAACTGTACACATATTTTGTACTTATTAATTTATTTTCAGGCTTTTACATCACGAAGGTGTGACTCTAGTATTGAGACGCATCATATTAATAGAAAGGATATATTTCATATACTAATTGAGGAATATAACATTCCTTAATATGGGAAATTTGATGCATAATTTTGTACAAACGAGTTCGTCATATAGGAATCACCAACTAGCATGCATACGGCCGTCACACGCAAGTATTTCATTTTCATAGACGAAAAGAGCGTCAAAGCTATGGCCACTATTATTTGCGGTATGTTTTATGAGAACAATAATCGTAATTGCTTGTTGTGTTTGAATTTGTCCTAATGTTTACTTGAACCTGTGATTAATGATGTTGGTCGATTTTCTCTAATATCTACCATACGACCATACCTTTTCGAAGGGCGTGTATCATTGGTTTACTCTTATGTACTTTCCAGGAAAAACGGTCAGGTTTGATATTAAACCGATGTGAGGATTGTATGCAAAAAATTTACATGCCCAAGGGATATTTACTTTTTAACATTATGAATTGGCATAATGTTCCCTTAAAATGCCCCAAAATTCTATTTCATATTTGGTTAAGGCCAAAAATAATCAATCCAACTAATTGTGTTACTAGCTTATTCCAAACCAAAAAGCATATTAGAAAATTAGAGCGCAATCAAAGGCAATTTCAAGCTTCATTGCAAACGCATGTTTTATGCTGATTTAAGATTTAACTCATTAGTTCCATACATGCCATGCTCAAAAAGTAGTAGTAGTTATTTATGAAGGAAAGTAGTACGTAGCATTCAAGTTACATCCGTACTAAACCAGAATTCTTCAAATCCCAAAATCATAAACACGATAAAAATGCATCTTAAGCAAAGTGTCAGTGACAAAAATCTCACCGACTTAGCCCGATGGGCATCATTTGCAGTCCAACTAGTTGGCTACTTTCCCCTGACATCCAAATCCATTTCAGGAAACCTAAATCAAAATCAGAGAACATACAAATTTACATGGACTGGAAGCATTCTCCCCTACTATTCTTCGCTTCTGACTGCAGCCTCATTTACCTGGTGCTTAGTTTATTTCCTGCGCTATCACGAATTCCAGTCCTTCTCCGAATTCAAAAGCGCAACAGAAGTGGCTGCCAATAATCTCATGATAATTACATCTACCTTGTCTGCACTGTACATAAAGATTTTCGCTTTAGCAAAAGGCATACAATATCAGAAATTTTGGGAACACACGCAAGCACTGCTGGCTAATTTCTCGGTCACCGCGGACCTCAGAAAAATCGGCACCAGCTGCATGCTTGACTTTTTCCTCATGATTATACCGATTATAGGTCACATTTTATACTTTCATGTGAGAATTCTCTTGGCCTCTTTTTTGGACAATTGGTCATCAGACGATTCATCATGGACAAAAACTGACACGCAGTTATACCTCGGCTTAACATTTTGGTCAGTGTTTGCTCTTCTCCACATTTCGAACTCAATCTGGATGAACTTTTTCGTAAAGATTTACACGTATTGTTTGAAGTCGGTTGCTGTTGACCTGAAAAATTTGACAAGGCATCAGTCGAATATCCAGAATTACAGGAATCAGGATGAGGCAGACCTTTCTCGAATTTATCATGAAATTAACAAAGAAAAATTCAATTCTCGTTCTTCTGACTATTCCTCTAATTTACGAGAAGCATTAGATAAGCTTACACTAGTAGACCATGAGATCTCTCGGTTTAATAAATTCTTTGGGAACATAATATTACTACAGGTGGGAAATTGTGTAATGAATTTGCTAGTATTCTCATTCTTTGCTTGTCTATGGATGGGTCGGGGAAAGTTTGACCACTTTGCGGAAACCATAATTCCAATGTATTTGTACGGGAAGGAGCTTCTAGACATGGGAACAGTGGCGGAGGAGCTGTTTGCAGCGTCAGAGAAAGTTCTTAACAGAGTGGTAGAAGATTTGGAACTGGGTGGCTTATCAGAAGAAATGTTCTTGAAGGTATACCGATTTTGATTTTGGATAAATGTATGTACCTATTCAGTATCCTACCTAATCACATTTATCTGAGATTTAACCTAATGTGTTATACTAAAAAGATTCAGATGGTTGCAACTCAACTTTGTACAAAACCACCTGTAGTTTCGGCTCGACAATTTTTCACCATAAATAGGAGCCTTGTAACTTCCGTAAGTTAAAGCAAAGCATACATGTAACTAGTGATAAGACCTAATGATTTTAGAACGAACTGCTAAACTTATAGGTTATGAGTGCTCTTGCGACGTTTCTAGTCGTTCTTGTGCAATTTCGTGACCAAGATGATGAAGATGCTAAGGTATCAGCAGTATTTAAAGCTACTAAAGGAGTTATGAATTCCTCACCAGCAATTTCAATGGTCACAAAAGACAGTGGAATTCCAACAACTATCACACCACCCATGTCAACTTATACAACGCCACCATAATTAATTAAGTGCCTGTCTTGGTTCTGAAAACAACAACGTTTAAAACAAGTATTTGTAGTACGCTAGAATAATCAACTTTAATATTCGCACATTCATCATTGCATAACAGTAATATACATAACATCATTTATGATAGAAATATATAGTGGTAATTTTCATTTCATGAATAAAATCCCATCCAGCGACACAAATCCATTTTTATAGAGTGCGTAGAGCATCGCAATATCGGAAATCAGTATTAAAGAACCGACAACCCAAACTATTGCATGAGTGCACACATATCCATCCCCTTTGGTAGCATCAAGAATCACCAGTAATTCTCCAGTCTGTGTTCCGTTGCCTCCAGACTTTCTATTATCTGCAAACGGTATACTAAACATTGCGTCATCATCAAACACATACTCTTCCTCCGGCTCTTCTTCTTCCTCCACCTCTTGCTCCTCAGGCAAAGCTTTCTTCTCTTCTTTCTCCACCGGTAACGGCAACGTAATATTTTTGCTTCCTTTCGAGCCATTCATTGCGTCTTGAATGTTTTTCGATTTCTCACCACCCTCAAACAATTTAAACCCATCAAATCCATCCCCAACGACATGTGTCACATGAATTATTTCCAAAGTCCCGTTACAAGGATACTCCGGAAAATAAGAGTTATCCCCAATCGCAATGTGACATGGACAGGGTAGCGTAATTATAGTTGCTTCGTCCATTTTCTCTTGCTTCAACCCTTCCACTCTCGTCCTCCCAAAGCATTTTACAGCCACTTTCGCCCCTTTAGTCTCGTTCATCATTGCACCCACAATTGCAAATCGGTTTGATGTCAGTTGAATGACATATGGGAAGTCCTCCTCCATTTGCTTTTTTGACACTGGATAGCATTTAAAGCCGCATTCGTCCTTGGTCACATCTTCATCTCTAGCTATAATTCCCTCCACACAATTATCCACAAGACTTCTATGTACGCTGTCTGGAATCCTGCAAACATGATAGGGGCCACAAGTTGGGGGAGCCTTCATCACTGCAGTAATTAATGGCATTGCATCACCTCTCATTGAAGTGTCATACTCCACCAAAAACATTTCCTCGTATCGGTAATTCTTAATTTCGCAAATGCTTCCAACTTCTCGATGCTCAATATTCGTATTTCGGATGAAAAATGGAACTTTGTTCAGCTTCATTAATTTATAGTGCTTAAAATATCTTGTGACGGGGATGAGGAGTCGTAAAATTAGAAACGCTTCTGACATGCCTTCCAATGCAAGCACGCAGTCTGTTAGTGGCAACTTGTAAAAGTGAGTGAGGAGGCTATCAAATGGAATAGAAATGTTGTAGCCTAATCCCAATCGTGTCAGATTTCTAGATGCCTCGTCCAAAATACCCATGAGCACTGCAGGTGGGATTAAATTGACATCAAGGCGATAACCTTGACATGTGCTGTATGCATTTGACCATCGAACAGATTCCGCATAAGTGAAAAGATTAAAGGCATTTTGAAACGTTGTGTAGCCAGCCATCTGAGCAAATTCCCAGTGTGCTTTCTTCTTTTTCATGTTAGCATCTACAATTGTGTCATTTGAGAAAGTGCTGATGTTTCCGTAAGGATTAGGCCTGTTCTTCAGATGCTTCTCTGTAAAACTTTCATATGCAGTGCGAACTTTTGCCTGGTTGACTTCTGCGGATGATACTGTCTTTTCTATCAGTCTTACGTCTCTCGCTAAAGGACATTTCTTGCGAAGTTCTTCCAAATAGGGCTCCATCCCCTTTACGCTTGTAGAAAAGTGGTAAAAATGGGGCTTAATTTTCAAACAGCTTAGATTTTCTTCGTAAATGCCGTCATCCCTGTCTGTAGAGAAAAGGGAGGCGGTAAAAATGTTTTTGAAGAAACGGGTCGTGTGTGACAAACGAATTAGTAAATTGTCCAGGTGCTGTTGACTGGGACACAGGTAATTTGAGGTGACATCATCAGTTTCACATCGTGGGGCAGATCGATTGAGACGA
>JAQIXX010004935.1:0-15039 GCA_034700605.1 Willowsia nigromaculata
GGTGTCTTACTCCCCTTCCGTATTTACGGCATGTGTTAAAGCATCTCTTTATAACGGCATTACCGCTATTAGGGACATATTTATTTTCCCGTTGGGGTGCCGGTATAGAGGGATTCTACTGTACATGATTTTCCCAACTCGCTGCCTATGATTCTAGTTGTAATTCTCACCCAAAATGCGTAAGACAAGGATACTTAATTAGGTTATTTCACTTTTCTCTTTTGTGTGTGTCCATATGTTGCGTTTTAGCTCTCGTACGTCCCCATTGATTAACTGAATTTCTTCCTCCACCCTCCTTCCAAACTGACCCCTCTCATTTTCACACAATCTACTACATGACCATAGACCTGATTCAGCATTAAACTTTTACAGCAGCCATTACCGTTTGGACAATATACGGACAAACAGGTGGCCATTAGCTTTTCCTTGAAAATGTTTCTACATATTTTTGAGATCATGATGACCAGTTACAGCGGAGTTCTCAAATTGAAACTGGAACCGGCATTCTTCAACAGGGCAAGGATCAACAGGATCTTTCAAGCTATTTTGGCAGATATCGTGTCCTTTGCCGCCTTCGTGTATCATTCCCGTGAATACATCTTTACATACTCGACTTTTGTAGAGGTCATCGACCAGCCCATCTAAAGCTTTTTTCAAGATTTTAGACTCCTCCTCCTTTAGCATGAAATTGATTCCCTCCAAAATCTCTAGCGTGCTTTCGTAATCAGTCATTTTATTGATTTTAATGATCGCTTCGTCGAGCTTCCTCATAGATGCCCGGATACTTGTCAAGTACTATCCTTCTTTACGAGACAAAGGTCCTTCAGAAACGGATTGATTGTCGGTGATCCCTTTGAGAGTAAAATTTTGAGGAGGACTTGTTAAGGAACCCATGTAATATGTGGAGATAAGAAGATGAGGGAAATACTTCTTAATTGTATTTTAGCCATTTAAATACCAAACTTAAGTATTTGTATCCTCGTTCCATTTTATGATTGCATGCAACATGATGTTCAAGGAATTTATCAATGGATTGGTCATCATGAATTATAGTTTCCTCAAAATGGCCAGGTAGATTAGTTGTAGTGGTGCGGTTGCACTCTTGATCCATGAAAAATCCCACTACATCAGCTTTTGTCGTAAAACTGGCATAACAAAAAAATATTTTTTATGAAAAATTACCAGTGTTAATTGTGATATTAAGGGTGAAAATTAATACCGCTGATTTCCACCACCAACGGTGTTTGGGATGTATGAATTTTTTACATGGTCCGTTATGAATCTTTGAATACCCCGAACATTCAAAATTAGAGCTTTTTTAAGACGATCCTCTTGTCTTAACATGTCATCCATGCAATTTCCACTGATTGTTGCATAAGTGGGTGCCCTCACTTCTTGGGCTGCGTTGACTTCATAAGCTTTGTCCATTTTTTCGGCTGACATTGACATCATCCAAATTGGATGAAAATCATAAATTGTTGTAAAAACCCCAACATATCATCTTAGACTACAACGCAGCTTGTGAATCCACCTTTGACACAAATCTGACTAGCCGTACTTTCTCCTCTTTCTTTCTATTATAGGATGTAAAATCAAGTGGGTCTCGAAAAATGTCGAATGATTTTGCATAGGATTGATAGTGATCGTAAATTGGTTTGTTGCGTACATTTTCATATTTCCTCGCAAAGGATCCGTGTGTATTGAGAGTAGTATTACCCTTTCTTGTATTTTCGTGTCTTCTGCACCTCTATCCCCATTAAATAATTGGATATTAGATCATTATGGCTCGTTTGCAAATAATGAATGCAGATTGAATAGTTTATGGATTGCTGCTAGGCCTCTGTTACTTATGGTTACCGGATGTGTTTTTTCATTAGGGACTACTATTGTTTCTAGCTGCTACGGGTGGTTGGGTGTGACAAGAATAGGAGTAGAGGGATCCAAAGTTCTCAGTATTTGGACAGCATGCACAATTTGCAGGACGCGACGCCGAAAATTATATATTAAGTATCAATACTTCAAAGGTTTCTTTTACTGTACTAATCATGTTTGAGTTGTTAAAGTTGAAGAAAGTATATGAAAAAAAGCAAAGTTGTAGTAACAAAAATACAAAATGACTCGTGCGAAAACACAGACAAAGATTTTATTATTTTTTTACGTGTTAGCAAAAACGTAAGCCGCTAGTCGAGCAAATCTATTATGAAACAAAATATTTTGCGTCTGGTTTTTGGCTGGTAGCATTAATGTATGTTAAATAACTATTATACTGAAAAATAATTCACAAATATATAAACCTAAAGTTAAAACTTGCACGAAGGTGAAAAAAAATTAGGTTCCAAGTTACGGTACAAAATAAATCATATAGCTAACATTGGTTTGCTACCATGTACCCAGGTTCTATTATCCAGACATTCCCACTCTACTTTCCCTTGGTTTTTTTTAAAAAACAATATACAAATCATTTTCATCACACATTTTTGGTATGTAAAAACCGGAGAAAGAGAGAAGCAAATACTGCAACAATACTATCAAAATGTACCATTTACTGTTTTTGGAACCTGTGGTTATATTTTAGGAAGTATTTCAGAGCACAGTCTGGTGATAACTCTTCCTGCTTTGATTGGAGGCCAACAGTAAACACTGTCCCAGAATCCATCACAATATGAACCTAAAATTCAAGACAGGTAAAAACCGAAGCATTTGTAAACATTTATTAACTCTTAAAACTTAACCACTTCCTTCAACCTGACACCATTAATATTTGACTGAAGTAAAGTACAATCTTTCGCATAATAAGGTTTTGTATGCCGATTCAAAGACATTCATAACATTTGAGTCAAGATTTCAAGTCAACGAGTTTTCGTTTCAAAGGAATAAAAAACAACGATTAATGTTATGTTTAATGAAGTTTGAGCAGAACTTTATCCGCATTAAGTTTAAGTATAATTTTTATAAGCTTTACCTTGAACCGCGTCCTTGTAACTATTGTTATTCCAAGTTCTAAGAAGACACTCAACCTCAGACTCAGATTCTGCCTCTGAAAGTTGAACTTGTTGCCATTCTGATAGTGTAGTGTAAAATGATGAGTTATTTGCTATCGAACCAAATTTTTGCTTTGCTATCGAAAAAGTGTTAATCTCATTACTGTTGAGCTACCTAGAAATTTAATCGGTTGATGTGATTTTTCCTTTCAAATCTATTTAAAAAATTTTTCTAAAATGTTTATTTAAAATTTGATCTAGCTTTTTATAAAGCAAGGATTGAACTTTACCACAACTAATCGTAAGATTTAAAAACTTACATAAAGGAATCAAGATTTTCTTACGAAACCAAATTTTAAAAAAAGTATCAAAATATTTTACTGAAGCAGTGGCCGCAGTGAAACAATTGTTTTCAGTAGCATGGGACAATGTGTAAAATTCGGTGAAAGAAAGAACTAAGAATATGCTAGACTTTGAAGTGTGTGCAGATGTGAATAAAATGAAACTGAAGCTTGCGGCTACACAGCATTCCGTATTTCAACTCAAATCTGGAGTCTGGAAAAGTAAACGTATATAAATTGCGTATGAAACAAAATACACATAAAACGTTGCGCAAAGGAAAGTCGACACTATCTTTTCTATGCTGAAAAAACAAAGAACATGCATGTTCACAACATTTCATCTTGTACACAGGAAGAAGCATCATTTTCGTGTGTTCATGTAAGCATTGTTGCTATATGGAATGAAAACATTTTACTGCTCCCATTGTGTTACATTGTTAGTTTTATTCCTTAAAACTACTTTAAAAAGCAATAAACTCTGTTGTAACAATTCAATATCTTAATTTAGCTTGGAAATAACATTTTGTCAAGACAAACCCTGTTATAACAAAGAAGACTTTTGAGGTCTTTTGATAATTTTTTTCGTACTGAATAAAGGTAAGGTTGATTAAAAGTAAGCACTGTAAAGAAACTAAAGGTCGACATTGGCAACAGTAATGAAAAAAATCATCAGATTACCTATCGACGAGTTGGTAAACACGGGACGATTTAAAAGTAACTTTTACGTATACCTATTCGTGAAGGAGTAGGAATCATGGTAAAATGTGTTGACTTGGGTTTGGCATATGGGTTTGTATTACGAACAGATCTTCGTATTTTAAGTATTTTACGCTTCCATAAACCAAATCCTGCTTAAAACAACTTGAACACAAGTTCATAATACTTTATGAAAGAAGCGTCACAAAGATAGCAAGTCATCAAAAGATGTTTTCTCAAAATGACTTCGAGATGCTACAATGTTGCATGGATCAATGCCATATTTTCACGCTTTGATCTACTAGATAACCACAGCGTTTAATTTCAAAGTACCTAGTTTTGATATGGTCCGTGTAAGCTCTTAAGTTGCTTTGTTATGACATTGTCACTTTTCTCAATATGTAAAGCTGTATTGGTTTAATAGTGCCATTTTATCCCAAAACAGTCACATTATGGGGTTCTCTGTCAAACTTGGAAAGTAGGAAAAAACCTTTTGTGTTTTGGTTAGGAAAAGAGTCCCTGCACTCCTGTGAGAATCGAGATAGTAAATTTGTAAATCATAAAAATTTCTCAGTACGAGAAATTTGCGGTGTAAGAAAATAAACATTAAGCAAAGGTTCTTGATTTGCATTAAAAGGACAATACAAATTGAACTGTAGTATACTATGTTAATATTGGCCAATGTTGCTTTCGATAGATTTTCTTCCTCTGTTAAGTTTACCGTAACTAATGATTTATGTGTAATTTTTTGGCTGAACTGCATGTAAGGCTATGTTAGTTGGAATATGAGCTATTTCATCGTTTTTGCAGCTTTCTAATATTTTTCAAAGTGTGTATCTTACGAGCTATTGCATCTTTAAAACTGGTTTTGAGATGCTCTTACATTTAGCTTAATGCTATGCCAGATTTTCCCCTAAACTTATAAACTAGTGGTTTTGCTGATTGTTGATTCATCTAATGCACATTCATTTTTAAAACATCGAAACAAATATCATGGATTTTTTTCACATCCTCAGTTTTTTACATGACCTTCCGTCATTCAGAGTAGGCGTAGTAGTAGACATAATATCCGGATCTCATTCCAAAAAGCTGCATTATGTGGACATTTGAAATTGTATTTTGAAGGGCTTTCATGAACATTCATTGTAAAGTGTTTTAACTCTCTTGGTTTTATTTTCTTTCATTGTTCATAAAAGTTGACATTCTTACGAACTACGTGATCAACTTTGTCGCTAGAATATGAAATTTTAAACTCTTGTGATCATATAAGAACCTTGTTGCAAAACTCACGTCGCAGAACCACATCTACATTTTTTCTCCGTAGTGTTTAAATTAGTAAAAACTTGAAATTAAAATCATCATGAAATGCATCGATGAAAGTGAAGCTTTCCAGTAGTGATTTTTAATCCATATTTCCATGAGCTTGGTTTTAGCAAATATTGCTGATCTGTGTCCATGACGTTCACAATTTGATATATAGATAACGTAAATATATATATATATATGGCTCTCCTATAAAAATAATTTACCTGGAATTAATCTATTAGACTGCTTTGGATTTTGAAGGTCGCGCGCCTTCAAAACAAAACATAAAAGTGTGAATTTTTTGCGAATACGTCTGAAGTAGTTCTGACTAGTAATCCAAAATTAAACACAATTCTTCGTGAATCTTATTGGGGACAAAATCATAGTGCTGAATGAAAGCAGAATTGATTCAGCAAAATTACATTTGACACGTCTAAACTTTATGATGGAGATATACAAACGCGCAACAAAAATAAAAGCTAAAATTGATTTCAGATTTTTCCTTTTATTTTCACAGACAAAGTTCCATCATCATGACATTCTAAACCCATTTTTCGTAGGATGAAACCACATCGCATCCTTAAATCGTATTGAATCCTTGATGCCCAGAAAGTCTGTAAAAAAGCAAAGCCTTCAAAATTCACACGAATTTCATTCTGTCAAATTTGATTTGAAGATTTTTATTATATATTTCATTATGTTGAACATCCTCAACCTGATTTCATCCCGTTTTTTATTTCACTGACAACATCAAACGGCTTTGATTCTACTGACTGAGTGGTTTTGGGTTATGAATCCGATGGGTTTTCATTGACTCCGGAGTGAAATTCTGTAGCATCACACTATCAGCCAGCTCTTTCAATATCAGCAACATTCAAACTCCAGCAGTGTGGATTTGTTTGTGGATTGATTATCTACTTACTTAGCATAGCATTACAACGGAATGTAAGCATGATCCATTCAATTTTTCAATTCTAATCATTTTCATTTCTTTCATACTATTATTAATGCTACATCGTAGTATTTTATTTCCTTAACATTTTTTGCAACATTAACAGTTACTGAAGTAACTTGAAGAATAAAAAACGTTATTACAACTATTTTTAACATAAACAGCATACAAGTTTACGAAAATGTGGCTTTATGTGGGTATGTTGCATGATGCCCTGTTTTACGCATGAAACTGGTGCTTAAGTTTTTCTGATAGAACCTCATGTTTCTCGTGGTGGAGAGAAAAGACGACTGCAACTTTCTCCCCTCTGTAACTGCTACAAACATTGTATAACAACATAACTGTTGATACCTTTTTCAACTTAGATGGGCTACATGTCATGAGATGTATAAATATTGCTTTCACCGAATTGCCTTGTAAAGTTAATTAGTTAGTAAGGCAGAAAGGTATCCCCTTACAAAGAAAGTGTGCGCTATAGCCGTTTTCCTTCCTTTCTTCCCTGAAAACAAAATAAGATTGCATGTAGTTACATAAGAACGAATGTTTTAATTACATATTCATTCATTCAAGTAAAGTGAGGGAACGAGTGTAATGATTAGTACAAAAAGACAAAGTAATAACATGGCATCTTTCAGAGTTTTCACTTACCCAAAACGCATCCCATATTACCGGTTTTATGTGCAGCAATCCTCTAGAATCAGAATCAAATTTAGTCATGGAGATCGCTTTCCAAAATGATGGCAGGACACAAACGGAGAGATTGTCAAGGAACCTGTTGTTTATGGGGGATTTTTTTTAAAAAGGTGTTATTTGGAAGCCAATGTAATGTGTGGAGATAAGCAGTAAATCCTTCTTAACTCCTGTTAACCACCATTCAAATACCAAATATTACTTTTTGTATCTCCAATCCATGAGAACTTGCAGAATGATGAGTAATGGTCGACAAATTTTATGAGTAATGGATTGATTATCTAACAGATTTCAACTTGGCAGAACGTTTCTGTAAAAAGATGTGCACTGTAAAACTCCTTTAGCTTATTTTCTGTAAGGATTACGAATTCAGCTTCATGTTTTCCAAAACAAATAATATATTCGTGTGTATATTATAGCATATGAAAATATTCAAATAATAACGAAATTTTATATACGTAAATTCATGGCAACGTTTGAAATCTTGTAGTTTTTATAAAGGTTTTTTATATTTTTATATAGGTGCATCGCATGATACCCCTTTTTCTTGAAAAAAGTGGCTAGCTTTTCATCGAATACAGATAAACATTGTAGCTCAGCTCACACCACACAGAGTTATCATCGCAGTTGTAGAACATGTTTCTCTCTGCAAAGAGAAAAGACAACTGAGATTTTCTCCACCTTGTAACTGATATAAAGCCTCACGATATAAAAGGTGTCTCAACAAGTGCGACCTAGTCCTTCTCCTCTTTTTGGAGGACAAACATATTGCATTCATGTAGGTAGGACTAAACTAAACAACAAACAAAAATGGGAAAGTTTTTATCATAGATTTTCTCATGGATTTTCATTCGGCATTCACCGTGTATCACCTACTGCGGAAATCTTTCAATGGGAGGACATTTTTTGCAACAAAAATCCAACACCATACATAGCTACTTTGCTGTTTTGTCTGAAATTCAGTCCTATACATTTCAGTAGTCTGAAACTGGTATTTATGGCATGACTAGCAGATATAATAATTTGTGCGAATAAATTGCGCCGACACGAAGTCTGGCAAACAACCGCCTAGGGTAATATAAAAAATTATTAATATTAAACCAAATTTGTTACTGTAATATGCTATGGTAGTTACACCGTAGTTCTCATAACAGCTTTTACATGGTGTTCCTTTCCTTTTTGGAGTTTCTCAGTTTCACTTGTTGTTGGAAACTTTAAAAATCTTAAAGAACTCGTTCCTGGTACTAGGAACACGGACTCATATGGATAGCTACTCAAATAGATATTTTGCTCCGATGGACTTTATAATTGTCTGGTTTATTATACAAAAACTTCAAAATGCTTGCAAAATTTTGGATAAGCGCTTTTTAAGTACCAAGAGCAATCTCTATTAATTTTATGCTTTCAAAAATTACTCCTCCACGTTGGACTTCACCATGGGGTCAATGAGCGATAACATGGTATGAATTCCTTCCGCCCTGGCGTGCTACACTTAAAACTTGATAACACTTTGTCACTTTTGACAACAAGTTGACAACAAGGTCTGGACTATGATTACATTTCACCTTTTCATCTGCATTTATTTCCTTTGGGCTAACTTTTCATAGGGCAAAGCTCCTTGTGGTGTTACTTTCCCCAAATATTTTCAAGTAGAACAATTTCGCCCTCGAGTGTTTTTACTGAGAGCAGGCGTTGTAATTAATATTTTTCTTACGTGACAACTTGGCCACAGGATTATTTATTTGGCGTACGTTGGATTCAAAAACAAGATAAAAGGCGACATCAATACACTTTGCTTTCTAGAGTCCAAACGAATTATTTAGCTATTGGCAATGCTATATTATAATACATATATTTTTTCATATACTAAATGCACAGGTGCAAAAAGTTAAATGTTGAGTCAGTTTCAAAATTAACCTCTGTAATATATTTGGATCCGTCGCTCATCAGTATGTGTGATCCTTATTAATGTGTGGGAAAAATTTCACGTGAAGGAAAGTTGTTAAGAGGGAAAATGTTGTCTACATAGAGATTCCCTTTTAAGTAGCATATGCATAACTGGTTCTGTATGCATGAGTTAGGCAACTAACTACCCAAAGCTTTAAAAAACGATTTTGCTTATGTAGAGAAAGAAACATTTCCAGAACTCCCATCATTCCAGATGTGCATTCCCAAAGAAGAACATAATCTACAAATAAAAATTTTTGTGTAGCATTTTCACGGGGTGATTTGCAAAAACATGTGTAAAATAATACCCGTGCTAATGTTTGCATTAGTGTCAATATTTGTTGCGGTTTTTATTTTAAATTCGGTTACCTTTGCTGGAAAAGTTCACATCTGGAATTTTTGTTGTTTTTTATTCTTGTAATACGGTTTATATTTGTTATATTGCTTAATATTCTGATCATCATTCAAGAATATTGTGGAATAGGCTTACCAACCGAACCAAATTGACAGCAGAATTTTTTAACCTAACTACACGTAATTTGATGAAAGAGCAAAATTCATAGCATCAGGAAAAAATCACGTAAGTACTTACGCATAATCATATATATCGATATATTAAATCAGTCAATTAGAGAATCATTTCGGTACAAATAGGAGTTGCACACAACTTTGGAAACTAGTTTTTTAAAAATTATGTAGAGTTCTCAAACTGTATTTTTTTAATTTTCAATTACTTCATAAAACAACTGAACACTAAGTTTTATAATTTTTAGGAAACAACGCCAAAGCCAAAGACATGTATAAGGGATATAATTTATCAGTAATTGGCAGATATTATTATAATCAAGTCGTGAGAAGATGAAAGAGATTTAAACCTACCGAACCTTAAAGGAAAAGGACGCTACTTCTAAACAAGTAAGTCGAATCAATAAAAAATAGAAAAGGCAGAAAAAACTACAAATAAGAGACTTAAGATTACATTTTCTTCTTCAAAATTTTAGGAAAGGCGCCCTTTATTATTCCGTCGTTAAAATTCATTTATGTAATAAAGTTGCAAGAAAATCAGAAATATATAATACGCAACTGAATAATTAATTTCTTAAAATTAAGTCATTATATTCGAATCTATCTTTAAGAATGAAATAGAATATGATTTGTTTTGCAATTCTAAAAGTAACCCATTTCACAGCTGAGAAATTCTTTTCCGATTTTAATTAAAGCAATGCTACAGATAATGTATGTTTTTTATTCAGATAACATTTTACTTTAGCAAACGACTTACATCTATGAAATTAATCCTACTTTAAATTTTAAATGTTACCTACAGATTGTTTGCATGGACATTTTGATGGCTTTAGAAACTCAAGAAACTGTCAGTCAAAGGAATGTCTTGCTTGAAAATCTGAAAATTTTAATATTCACAGAAACAATATGAAAACAAATTACTTGACAGGTATTCTTGCAAAAAAACTTTTGTTTTGTTTACTACGTTGACTCCTTTCTTTGCCAAATATTGATTCTTTTTACGTCCATATTTAGGAACAGAAAGTAATACAACTTTTTGATTTAGAGTACAGTTTCTATTCATGTAATGGACTAGGCATTCAGATTTTTGCTTTGTGACCAAGCAACTAATGCATGAAGTGTGTTGCATCTGACTATACTAAAAATGTAATTTCAAAAATACCATACTATCACACTTTTTTGTTCTACTCTCATTTTTGACTGACAAGTCTTTAATGTTGTATTATCCCTGCTTACTTACAATCAATTTTCATTTTCTTAATTGAAACTGTAAGTTATTAAAAAACCAAGAGATTGAAATCTTTCTTTGTGCGAGTTCTGATCACCCATTCTTTAGGTAGTCTAGCACGTCATATGAAAAAGTCGCATGTCATAAGAATAATGGGAAGAATGCATTACAACATAAAATTTGGAGGAAAATACATTTCAAAGATTGGAATAATTTATAGGCACGTTAATAAAATGTAATGTGAAATATAAGCAACTACTACATTTTGAATAAATAATAAACTGCTGTAGATACGGTATAGAGACGCCGCTTGTATGAATAAGGATGATCATGAAATACAATTTATGACAATATTGATTTTGTTCGACGACGATAAGTGGTGTTAAAGGGGAAAAGATAATGTTTTTGCGATTTCCGCCAGAGAACGCCTGGTACGCAAAAACTCATCATAGAAAATTCATGTGCTCGGCAAGGCCGTTTGAATGATATATCACATGCCATATGTTTTCATAGTTGAGGACTCCTGACCCTCGGGGGGAAGGGGTTAACCGATTTAGCTGAAAATCAATACGATTCTGTGATAGGCCCTATGAGACCTGTATGCCAAATTTCAGCGAAATCGGTCAACACGTTCGGGTGTTATCGTGTTGACAGACAGACGGACAGACAAGCATGGTAAAGTCAATACTTGCTTTCGCATGCTCAAGTGGCGTAATAAATAAATAAACAAATTATTATCATCTATAAACAGCAATCAAAAAATGCAACACGAATCAGAAAAGTCACAAAACTCATTATATGTTAGTGAGCAATAAGAAAAGTGGAAATGAGCAATTCGGTATCATGCAACCCAGTATCCACATGTGGTAACTAGACTAGGTAAAAATTCGCAAATGTTTACTATTATTATTATAAGTTTTTGTGCATTGTTTGTTTGCACTAAATTGTTGGAATTGCGTAAAATCAATTTACATGGGAAAAAACCATGAAATTTCATAAAAAGTGCATCAATTATAAAGCTCGCAATAGTTTTGAAGGCAACGTACATTGTACTCGCATCTGAAAAGTTGTTTAGTCAGTTCTCGCAACAGAAAGCCTAATGGACATTTTGTGGAAATACAGAAATGGAATATCACAGTGTTTTATTGTTTTATTATCTCATTTTTTTGTACAACCGTAAAATCCTAGGTAGATGCCGCTTTGGAATTGCTCAACCACCTTAATATGCACCCGGTGTTTAGAAGCAAAAAAGTTGAAGTAACAACACATCACCTAAGGCGCCGTTCCTCCTGATAGAGATTGAAATATTGACAAGTCCCGTATGTACAACGGTACATTTGTAAGCATGTTAGTTAACATAAAATACAGTATTTAATGTCATTTGATTGATATGTGTATTTTATCCCAGTAAGCATGCAATATTACACTGAAGTCCTAATTTTTTATCCTATTTTGTATTACGAAGAAAAAATTTGAAAAATTTACGAAAAGATAACGGATCAAAACCACACTCCCACTAATAAACATCCCGGCTTCTATGGACAAAAAATATATAATGCTCGAAGACGACAGGATTATATGCAGATTCACCACCAGAATCACCAAAACATAGTCGATATGGAGTAGGACCTTTCCAAGATGTTGGTTTTTTGGGTGCTCAATTACCCTGGAGATTGTTTACATATTTACTTGTGATTTATTTCTAGCATTGAGAAGACTTGTGTACATAGTGAACTGAGGAATATTTTTAACTTACCTAATGCTTATCAAATAGAAAATTCTTATCGTTTAGAATAAACTTCTCAAAGTAAAGAACGTGGTGTCTAATTCATGAATTATCAGAATCTATAAATATTTTCTGTCATCAAACAAAATTACGACAAACTTACCCGTCGTATTTCAAGCTTTAATATGTCATATTGTTTGGTTAAATTTAGGTATAAATTTTTACTTTTAAGTTTGATTTAACTCTGAAAAGTTAGGCATTTTAAATGCTCAATAGAATTAAACAGCTTGGGAAGGGGATTCTCCACGGGTCGTAAAAACACTTTATATTATAATATACATAATACACATAATATTATAATTATAACTAAGCAGCAATTATAATATGAAGCCAAAGCATAAATAGCATACTCACTTTTCAGACGATGCATGACCCTACTAGAACCGATGCGGAGTTATCCCTGGAAGTTATTCTAGAGATTTGGTGGCATTGTTTTTTTGTAGAGAAAGCTTGGGAAAGTTAATCTTGTATTTCCAAGCACATAAAGAATTATTTGGCATTCATCGAGCACCTCTTGATGCTTAGGTAGGCTTAGATATCGGATATATGTGTAGATTAGTATTTTTAAACACACGAGATATTAAACTTCATAACGCAATTAATGGTATGCATATGTTAGAGAATGTAAAATTGTATTGTGTATGTGTGTATACTTGATACAAATGAAAGTTTGAACTTTCCTGCAAGAGTGAAACATCCTTCGAGTACTGAGCAGGCATCTGGAGTGAAATTCATGGCAGAAGCTTTAAAATACGTAGTAAGATTTTACTCATTTTTTTAATTTTTACATAGAGAGAGTACAGTAAATGAGATGCTTAAATTTTTGTTGTAAATGAAAATTGATGTCAAGATATGAGGTGTATTGGGATACTAGATTTATTCGTACTGTACTAACCGTGATCTAGTGAATGTTGGAGAGAGCGTATGAAAAGGAAAAAAGCTTGAGGAAACAAAGGCAGACGCGACAGGAGAATATAATGAGTGAAAGTTCAGATTGGCATAAATATGTACGCAAAACCTTTTTATGAATTATAATAGACATTTGAAAAAGGTTTTAAGTCGACTTGTGTGCAAAATTAATTATGAATTAAGTTATGAAGCTTTATTTTTAATTTCACATTAGCCATACGAAAAATTAACATAAAATTTCAACAATGCTGGCCTACAAATTGGCTTAAAATGTTGGTATCATAAGATTCTTTGCTTACAATTTTGTGAAATATTTTGTACAATGAAAAATCACATTTTTCTGAATTCAAAAAATACCTTGCATAATAAAATACTGTTGATTAATTGTTTTTATTCAATCACTTTTGCTAATATAAAAACGTTGGACTTGTTATGAAATATGAAAGGAATAAAGATGATGAGAGAGAGAGGTAGATTTAATTTAGTTTACTGACGAACAACTACTGAACACTCATTCAAGGCAGACATACAGTTTTGTATAGTTAAAGCTAATGTCTAAGATCTTAAGTTAAGCTAATAATCTACAACCTATAACCAGTGATGATACTTACTAATAATTGATCATGAGATATTCCGTAAGGCTTGATCACGCACGCCCTGACCATGCGTTATTGACCATGCATTAACTTGACTTGACCGTGATGCATTAAAGCAGTAATAATGTTCTACATGTTGACTAAAAGGGAATGACAAGGTAAGAATTGTTACGTGAGCAAAGTGAAGAGAATAAAGGAAGCAATCTGCATATTAATGAGGAAGACATAATAATCAATCTATGTCAGCCATAATAGGCCAACGGCATTGCACAAAACACTCAAAATCTCATTGAAAATCCACTTATGTGTAAAGGGAGAATTAAAATTTTTGCAGAGTGATGCTGAACTGAATCATTTTAATTCGTTTGCGAAATAGTTTTTATACGACATTTTATATGATATATTGCATAACAACTCATTAAATCTTCAGCTTTATATTAGTTGACTTAATCTGTTGTAACTATTCACTATTAACTGTTGCATCTAAAACTTAGTAATATAATTCTCCAGTTTAAAACTCAAAAGTAGGAAATACGTAAACATGGGTACAATAAAGAAAGTGAAGCTTTATTTAATGAACAGTCACAAGAAAATCTGTCGTGGAATCAATCATAAGTATACACTTTTTATTAATTTTTTTTTCGTTTGGGCTACTACTTTTGATGTATTCCATTTAAACTGACGACATTCAACGGAAAGCTTGGAATACAAGTGAATATCACACAAAAAGTATTACTAGCTTTGTTTTGCTCATAAAACATTTTGATGCGGGAAAAAAATTATTAAATTTTATATTTTAGGTGGTATGAAGGTTACTAATCATGTGTGGATACTTACCGTATATATATCATGCTTTAGAGCTTTTGCTCGAGAAATCCTTAAAATATGACAAAAAATACAACCAATCACTTTTTGAATATTTTAAGCAGTGTGGAAGTATTTATAGAAATATTGGAACGGATGCAATCTTAGATGAATGTTTACAGAAAACGGAGAAAACCGTATACTTTTGTTTACAAACAAATCAGTAAACATGCTATCCACCTGCTCGGATCACTTGTTGCAGAGAAAGGTACATGCGTT
>JAQIXX010004936.1:0-15038 GCA_034700605.1 Willowsia nigromaculata
CGTTAACGCATTACTCTACGACCAAAAACTGAGCTTTGGTAAATTGCTATAACAAATAGACACAGATTTATCAATAAAACATGTATCTAGACAAGATTTATTTTCAAAAAATAAATTTATATAAAATAAATAGGCTTACTACTACACTTAGAAAAATTGAAACAAATACCTGATCAGATAGAAACGGGTAGAATAAAATAATACATATATAAGCTATTTGAATTGGTAATTATTATTATTGTGTGATTAGTGTTGAACGATGAAATTTGAAGCTGGAACTTCTTACTCATCGTGGCTTTTTTGTAAAATAAAGGGTGATGGTGAAAAGCTAATAATTATATATGAGATCACAAAAACCATAAAAATACAGAAGAATACAACAAAGGTTTTTAAAAAGTATTTCTACAATCAACAAAAATATAATCAAATTTTTGACATGTGCTGCATATTGAATAACCCTTGCTATTTCCATTGACTTATAATCTAAACTATAATAAACAACAATCAAAATCGCATTATTTCTTGTCAAGTACTACTACATTTACACTACACATTTTATTTCAATATTCTGACTTGTAATCTCTTTTGATTCCACCTTCTTTCAATCAAACGCTTACCCACGACGTATTCTGTAAAGTAAAAAAAATATGAGACAATTGTCTGACTTGTATCCAATGTTTTCCCGTCCTATGGTGTGTACATATAATTGATACAACAACAATTCCAAATTTATTTCTTTGCTAGCTCTGCACAGCGCTGCCTGAGACAGCATACATTTTGAATCGTTCTTAGTATGCTCATGATAATCTCCTCTTGTTCCGTGTCAAAACACCTGTAACAGCAGCCCGATCTCAAAAGATGAAAATTCGCTTGTTACCTTTCGACAGCACATTGTGTTGCATAAAAATCTATCTATATAGTTTATTTATGATTCTTGTTCCATGACATGATGAAGCTACAATATAGCTTTAAATTATTCTGTCTGTTTTTTCCCTAAATGTCATACTTAAAGTCCCTGACAATCTGTCCAAGATTTTTTCGCACAATATACTCACGAATTTTTGCAGCCATGATATCGCAATGCCTGACACATGACGAAACTAATTTGTAATTTTATGATGAATCACTCAAATCAGAATACGAAACTAAAACGCCTTATACTTGTACACGATAGCACTTACATATAGCGCACTTATGCAAAGTATTGTAACTCGGAATTTTGATTTTCTTAATAATTATGTCCTTGCTAAAGCGATATGTAACATAATTTTTTGCTTCTCTATTATCCATTTTGCGTTGACGTAAACTCACTGACTATATAGGCGATTGAGTAACCTTGTCTAACTTACTATTATTATGTAGACTTAGCAAACTGATATTTAGAACTCGACAAACTGTTTGTGTAGAGTGTAGAAAAACTACTACTACTTGTAAATCTAAATATTTTAATAACGTGTAATGAAAACTACATACTTATTGTATTTTAATGACTCAGTTAATTAGTACATCATTATAAACGGAAGCCAACTTTATGTAAATAGTTGCGGCGGTAGCCGGAGTGAGAGACAGAGAGTGAGAGTAGTTCCATTCTTATGTAGCTGAACATATTTACGCAAATAATGTGTAAGGACATAAATGAAGTAAAAATTATATTAACTGGTATCGTATCTGCAATTAACCCATAAAATAAATGTTATTGTATTGATATTGATTATCATTGCATTATGAAATAGATTATTGTACACTATAAATTTAACATAGGTGATTTGCAGAATTAACGACGACAAAGGTCCTAAATTCTTTGTGGTGTATTTTATATTGTGTTATACGATGAAACTGTGGTGCGAACGGTCAAAAAGTTACCTGTCCTAGAAAAGATTATTAATTTGATCAATTGGTAAAAATGTTGGATTCATTATAATATTTATGCATTACTTAATTCATTTAATTTGGTATCATTAAGCGTGATATCGTTGAAATCCTGACTTTAAGTTTGATATTTTTTTATAAAGAATAATCATGAATGTTAATTATTATTGCCTAAAGCATTGTAATTATGTATTCATATTCCCGTTAAGTTTAGTAACTGGTTTGTCTCAAATCTTCATTATTGTGCAAAGACTATGACCTCTACAGCATTTTAAAAGATTCTATTTTAATTACCATCATCATGAAGATTTAGACTACCAAAAATATTCAAAGTTCTTTATCAATAAATTATATATTTATGTATGAAATTTGTTAACTCTAAACTTTAAATTTTGTTACACCAATTGCATTAAAAAAGCATAAAATTAATAATATATTGTATAACTAACTATTGAAATGTCAGCAAAGCTGATGTATAAAATGCAGCTCGCAATTATTACTACAACAAATGTTAATGTAAAAATAGATGCAGATTATACAAAAGAAATAAAAATGACCAACACATTGAAAAAAGAAATCGTTTATTTTATTAATCCAATGCACGAACATCACCACATCACCATCATGTCATACAAAGACGAATCTGCTCTTGGTTCAAAACAACAATGAATAGCTACCGCTACCAGTTAGGTTTTTGCATAAACTTTCACCAGATCACTTTCACTTTTCATCTGGTTTGTAGTAGCGATATCACCGTTCCCATCGTTACGAGTCATCTAGTGGAAACACTTCAACATAATATTGCAAGAATCTGGAAGTAGGCTTGTAGTAATCTCATAGATTCTGCATCTTGTGTCTTCGAGAATTGAGTATGTAGTACTTGGTAACTGGTAATCTCGAATCAAACATTATAAATTGGAGTTCCATAAATCATTATTCTTGCGTAATTTTCATTTTGGTTAGCTTCATACGTGTTTCCAAATACTTTTTCTTCAATTTTAATAAGTTTTGGGAGGCTCCCGTGGATTGAAACCATGAACCAACTGTACATAATTTGTGATTTAGTAAAAGAGATATGCTTAAGATTTCCTCAGGAAAAAACTAATTTGGTAGTAATAAGACATTGGAAATAATATCACATTTTCATCATGATTTTCACGTTAAGGAATTACTCTTTGATTTCTTCATTTATTCCTTTTAGAGTGCCCGAGTCTTAGCACTTGTACGGTAATTGAACGAACCTCGTACTAATGAGTTTAATATCCCAAAAATTCTTACCCTTTTGAGAATTAAAAAAATAATTATATATGTCCCAAGATTCTGGTATTTTTGTTTGTCTTCTTTCATGTTAATCATTTTCTTTTCCATACATTGCCATTCGTCCTAAAAAATTCTATAGATGTGTAGTCATTTCATGTTAGTGGAATCCTAATAAGAGCACTAGAGCAGGCCAATTGTGTCGTTTTTTGAAGACTCTTCTTGAAATAGTTTCTCTCATTTTTTGTTAGGATACGATAGCTGCTACCAAGCCGCGCATAATATAACACATTAAATACGCATAGATTTTTAAAGTATGAGGCAATGTAATAATAATCATACATGAAAGGAGCTATACATGAAAAAGTATTGTGTGTACAAACTGTCAAGTTAAATAGTGCTTAGCATTGCATGAAAGGATGGGATCAAGAGAGAGTATGATACATCTTTTATCTCATGTTCATACCATTACTTTTCTTTGCAGAGGAAATTAAGGCTGAGAGCTGTTGGTTAGCTTTAGCTCACAACTTGCAGAGTTCATGCTACTTACTCTAACGTTATATTATTATTTGTACACGTTGGTACATGAAAGTATGCTGTGTATTTGTACAATGCCATTATTATGGTTCCCCCTCTATAGCTTAGCTTGCTCCTCTACTTTGCCACCAGAAACTCGAAAATGACTATGAGCTCTCCTCTGCCGCTTTCTCCGTTTGCTGCCATTCCATCCTGCTCTGTTATATATCCAGAAACTCAACTCAGAAATCAGGTCAATCGAACAGAGGTTCATGGTGAAATAAGGAGTGGGTGGTAATGCTCATCAGATCAAAAGCTTCCAAAGTTCCAGATCTTCAGGTTTGGGTTTCTCTCATTCTAGAATTGTTGGTGTAAGCCACAGCGAAGCCAAGCAAAGTCATAATGTAGCACACACACACACACACACAATAACCCATAGTAAAAATGCATTCGGTCGTAAGTGAAAAACTGGTTCTAACTTTGTCTCTATCTCTCTCTTTCCTCTATTGTCTGCCTTTCTCTCATTGTGAATGTGTAGTGTGTGTAGCTACTACCCCTACAGATACTAGCACTTTTGGGCAATTGTATTATAGTCGAAGACGGAGAATGTAATAGTATATAAGAAGGGATGATCATGTTTGTGTGTGTGTCTGCACGACTTTCGTTTTAGCTTACTATTATTTTTTCTTTCTCTCTTTCTCTTGCTTTTCTTTACTCATTCCCATTTTCTTCTTTCCTCTTTCTGCTTTAGAGGAAGTTGCACAAAAGAGAGTGTGTGTAGGAACCCACTTTATATTATTCCAGTGAACGTGTAACGAGGCTCATCATATGGCGGTATTTTCTCTATCTTCGTCTTTACATTTTATAGTTCCTTGTTTTTAGCAGAGCGCTTCTGCTCGGCCAAATTCGGATTTATTGGCACTGGGTACTTTTTATATATATTATTATTGCTACACAAGTTTGCAGAGGGAAGAAAAAAATTGTATAAGCTCGCGACCTTAAGGACACTGTGAAATATACACCTCTTACCCGATCCTTCTCTCTTCACATCAGTATTATAATCAGAAATGGTATTTCTGTCCAAGCTTGCATTTTTCTTGAACTCTTTGCTCGAAAGAATTTTTTTTGCCCCGACCCTATTTCAGAAAAACTAAGCAAGGCCCCAGCACCACCACATTACAATCAGACTACCACTTCCTTTATAACATGGCATATCGTCGTCACTCATAGTAAACTAGGGAAAATATTTCGGAGACAGTTTTAGCTGCTCCACTATAGCTGTTTTAAAACTGTACCGCTTCTGTATTATGCATTGTTATTATACTCAGGGTAATATCCATTCCACAATATTCTTTTTCTCTGTTGCCTGCTAGGTATCGAAAAATTGTATCAGATCGGGTTGTATGCTCCTGAACGACTACTTACATAAAACTTTCGTTCATGAGAGTTTTGAGCTGGCTCGTGAGAGTGTACACTCTCGCCTAATTCGGATAAGAAGACACAATAGCGATTTACATACCAAGGAATGTTGAATGCTTTTCCTTTACAAGATTATTACCGTCACTGTTACTGCCACTGCCATTACTACTGCTTCCAACATGTACATTTTACACAATAAATTGCTTGTATATTATCGTTTAACAAACATCTTACAAAAGTATTAGAAGGGTCGGGTGGTGGTGGTGGTGGCACTAAAGATACGTGGCTTTAAGAGTATCAGCAGCACTAGGAAAAGAAGAATAGTACACATTATCATCAGCAGCATCAAGGCAGGACCGTAAATAGCAGAGCATCAATAGAGTTTTAGAATTTAACTTGGGAAAAGAAAGATCTTTCAAAGATGTTTTTGTGAGGGAACGATGATGAATACAATAAAAGCATAACCCAATAAACCTTGTTTGTGAGCTACAACAGCTTATTGCTCCAATAGATAATACGCGAGCATGATGCATATATTTGGTGGGCATCTATATGCATTTAATAATATACAATACATGTATGCAATGATACTATAATGTGAAATTATATAGTAAGTATGTGTACAGCGTGATCATCAAAAAATAAATTTCTTCAAGGTACATACAGAGCCGGCTGGGCTCTCTCTGCTCCTGCCTCTCTCACTCTCTTCCTCTCTCTCTTGCACACCAGCTCTTTTTCTGTTGTTCCACTTTCTCTAGTTTACTTTCACTACCTTTTACACATTCATTTCAATACCACCGCCACCACCACACACACTGCTGCTACTACTTTTTACTACTTACTATACAACTTTGTACTATTACCACCACTGGTGCTGCTGATATGTTTGATGTTGGTGGGCTGCTGTTTCTGCTCCTCTGCTGTACAATTCAGTCAAGTAAAGTTAAAAGAATGTTGGTCTAGACTTTATTCTTTTTCCTGTGTTTTCTGGCCATCGTTTTTCCTAGTCCTGGATGAAAATGTGTGTCATGCAAGACAGCAGCAGGCAAGATACATGGAAGGCGGGTATGATACGAGAGAAAAGCTCGGTAGCATGTCGATTTTTCCCCGAACGCGGATTCCGAATCTTCACAAGTTTTCTCGCTCTCTTTTCTCTTTGGATGTTTTTCTACATACATTACTGGTTAAAGGGTATTATTTCCATTTACACAGCGTCGCCTTTTAACTCTCTCCCCCTCTCTCTCTCTCTTCTGCTCTGCATGGATGGAAACACACGTACATTCAAATAGAGGCTGATATTATAAGATGTTCTTTCTCTCCCTCTCTTACTTTCTCTGTCACACATACACACACGTATTATGTATAATTCCATAGATGCACTCACTCTCTGGTTAGAAGAAACTAAAGGGATGTGTTTGGATTTAAGCATAGTTTTGTGAGCATGAAGACTTTCATCGACCGAGGAGCACCAGCCAACCGCACAGCACTCACGGAGAAAGCGAGACAAGAGAGTGAGTGAGGATGAGGGTCCAACCTGCGATAAAGTACATACGCTGTTGTTCTCTGCCAACTATACTCTTCCACAATTCCAACTGGAAACAGACGAAGTGACTGTGTGTCGGTTGGTTGGACTGGTAAAGTTCAGTTGGGTTGCATGGGATGCCTGAGAGCCTTGCTGCTTGCTTGTGGGTGAAGGTTTGTAAGAGCTGGCTGAAGTCGTGGTGGGTTCTGGGTTGCAGCAGGATTTCGTATTTTCCAATTTCTTGTTTCGTTTTTTGAAAAATACATAGATATTGTGTACACCTTTTCTTCTGTGTAAAGTACAAAAAAAAATCGGGAGAAAAGCGAAAAGAAAACCTGCTTCGCAAGTTGTTGCTTTGCGAGTGGTAGTAGTTGCTCTTGTTGTATATTTTATTGTGAGTTCGAGAGAGTGAAAAGCGAGTTTTTTATATTTGTTTACACTTTTGCAAAGTATCAACAACTGGGTATTATTATTTACTTGCGTTTGTACAATAACACCCACGATTATTTCCCTACTACTCGCTTTAGTCATTAGTTTTAATTGGTAGCAACGAGCTATTTCGTGCACGGAATAAAAAGTGAAGTGTTCCACTGTGAAAAAATTCTTTGAAAGTTTTTAATTTCTTCCTTTCTTTGCAAAAGAATAAATCAAGCTTTAGTTTCGTGGTGTGCGACGCATGAAAGTATTTGTAAACAAATGGCTTGAGAGGGAAGAAAGTTCAGGTAAACGAGAGATAGAAATATATTCGTGGTGCAGCAGAAGCAGCCAAATACACGTTTCTATTGTTGTACATAATTGTACATTATAATCATGGGATGCATTCGATGAAACTTGGTTGCAAGGGGAGGAGGAAGACCCCCAGTTGTTGCAGTTGTTGCTGTTGTTGTTGTAAAATTTTGCCTTGGAGCCACCAAAAATGGCGAGTTTCAATTTTTGTGTGTTCGCAACCCAGTTGAGGTTGATACTGAGTCACGGAGTGAGATCCGTTTTTATCTGTGAAACCCAGTGAGCCCATCTCATCCCACCGTGTTTTATTTTTCATTCCTCCAAGTTTTAAACTTATTTTTCATCGCCCTAAATCAGAGTTGCCTCGGCGAGCTCCTGTCCAGTCCAACTCCATAGGTCAGATTAGGCCAGGACTCCCTAGGTCAAAATTATAACTGGAGATGTCGTCATGTCAAGAGAGGTACGTTTGACAACTTTCATTAACTCATACGCAGTCATTTGTGTCAATCAAGCAACTTCCCTTGAAAGAGCGAACGTGCTTGGCACATATTTTCTCCTAATGTGTTTCCCCTATTTCATTTTATTCATATTCCATCCATGCTCCACTTACTGGTAAACATTATTGAAGGGAAAGTGTTGTGTTTGTACCCTTCTTCACAATAGTGATCTCGGATGCAAAGTAGATCTAAAAACATTCCCATTTCCTCCTCAGAGAGGCTCCAAAGTGTTTTGTAAGGGATACCATAAAAACAAGAAGAATGAATGCTTTTCCTACGTACATGTACATACTTTGCTTATACCACTTTCTCTTCATCTCGGTTGGTGCACAAACAAGCGAGCATGTGTTGTAAATGTACATCTTTTGCATGACCATGGACCGTTGTAAGGGTTTGGACACAAAAATTTATTGATCCATTACAAGTACGAAAATGTGTGGTAGTAGTATATATTGTAATAACAACCGTCCATGCCAGCTTAACTCCTACACTCATCTCATCCCACTGCAACGGTAACAGAGACAGCGAGAGAAAGAAAGAAAGGAAGAAAGAAAGAAGGAAAGAAAGAAAAGGGGACTAGAGCAAGAGCAGCAAGAGTCATTGCAATACATACATGCATACATTCACATGATATTCACTTCACACATAGACTGTTTCTCTTTCTACTCTCACAGTCAGTTTGGTGATGATATCTTGAGAGAAAAACTACTATATCACGAACGAATACTCGGGCGTCCTTGTTTATGTCATACAATCTATATTGTCGTTGTTCCCTCTGCCTTGTACAAACACATATCTACCATGTCTTATCTCCGAAATCCTATCATATCCCACTTTAACCTAAATATCTATTATATAATGCCCATACATAAATGCATTGTTATGAAAATGTGAAACACGGACTCTATAATATGTTATGTATGTCCATATTTAGGTACTTTTTATGTATGAATGTATCCTTTTGCATTTTTTATTTATGTGTGTTGAATGAGTGTAATACTTTTGTTGGGTCTCATTGTGTGGTCAGCCTCATAATATCATAATATCCATTCCTGTGTGAAAAGGGCTTACAAATCAGAAAACCAAGGGAAAAAGAAGAAAACTTATGTAAAACTTTAACACTTCGTCTTTTCCAGTTTCTTTTTTATTGAGAGATAAGAATACTTTTTCGATTACGTATGAATGCACTCACTCCCACGATATATATGAATCTGAATTCTGATGATTGTAGATGAGTGAGTGAACAGAGGTATAAGTTGTCTCGAGCAAGAATTTTCTTCAAATGTGTGTGTCAATGCCATCAACTTTTCTAAAAAGAATTAAGTATGTACGTTTCGTATCGCAGGCATTCCCTGCTTTCATTCCCAGAGACAACTTTCACTTTTACCACTAATGTATATATATATCGCTGTGACAGGCACATTATTGCTTATGAACCCTCATATTAAGTGTGGACGAATTAAGCATGTATAAGTATTTGTGTCGAATATCTGGGAAAGAAAGTTTTTAACATGCATCACTGGCTCTGAATAGTCTGAATGTAATTTGTACACAGATATCACATAACACATTTATGGAAGAGGGTAAAAACGTACATGCAATAGATTTTAAAAAGTCACGCTATATAGATAGATACGGTGGTATTTAGACACGGCGAAAGTTAGATACATGAAAGTAGTTGCAGAGAAAAAGAAAAACTACATAATAAAATTTTCGATTTCACCATCACGTTTTAATGACTATATTGTCTTTGAGGTTTAATTATCTACCACTAATTATCTTATTATTTAAAAACGCATAACCTTTTTTCTTTGTTCCACTCTTTGAAGCATATTCCAGAATTAAACATCGATCCTTCATCCTTCCCTTTACCTCTCAAGATACAACTTTGCATTCTATGTATATTATTGATGATATAATGCGTATACATGGCACTATGGTTGATGTAAATAAGAAATATGAGAAAAAATAGAACCCAAATTTGTAATGATAATAAAATTACTTTGCAGACATCTCGCGCAAGACGACCCTTTAAGGTTTGGGATAGCTCAAGAGCGACACGAAAGGCTTTAGTAGTTTCATCGTTAGAAGAACTTATAGTACGAGGTAAGTGGTTTTTAATATTTTATTATTGATATTTTTATAACGAGGAACGACGTAAAAATTTAGAAAGACTTTTCAATGATCTCGTTCTCGAGTTTACTTCAATTAACAGTTTATTAGTGGGATCCATATAATTTTGTTGGGATTACCGTTAGATATTCGTTGGTTGATATGCTTATTGGATAAATGTGGATTTTTTGCAGGTCGTGAGAAACTCGGCGTTGGTGTTAGTGAAAATGTACGAGCGGTACTTGAAACAGATGGGACGCAGGTGGATGATTCAGAGTACTTTCGATCACTGCCGGATAACACTGTCTTCCTCCTCCTTCGTCCCGGAGAACGTTGGTGTCCTGCAGGGGTCGATGTCATCCGGGCAGGTGCGATAAATCTCTTTGATTTATATTTTCAATGTTTTCTATTGTGTTTATCATTATTTTCATGCGCCAGTCCTTTGTTTCCGAATCCTGAATTCTTGCAAAAACAGGAGCAGGAAGTGAGTGACTGCAAGTCTACTTTCAGGTTTATTAGACAGTGTACATGAATACACGATAATATTTTTTCGTTCATTATGCAATGAGAAACATAACATAATCTACGGCAAATTCATTTACACATTTAAATTGGAATTTGTGCTGAAGAAAGGACGTAAAGCTGATCAGATTGAGTTCTCTCAAGGGAAATTCATTCATACAGCGACAGACAAGTCAGTTTTAAACATTAACTAAATCCTTATCTGCTATACTCACAATGCCCTCTTCAGCAATAGCTGTACTGAATGTAATATCCATCTTGACATATTTATCATCTCTGACTTTGTGCAATGTCCACATTTGACGGTGAAGACAGTACACTTGCTGTATCATCCTGCCACCGTACCGACCTTGATAACACATGGGGATCGACACAATCTATGTTACTTTTTTCATTTTAAATGTAATGTGTATCATTACCCCCTCTCACCTCACTCATAAAATCATGAAGTTAGTGTGACATGATATCCTGCTGAAAAACTACACAGTATAATGCAATATACAATAGGATGAACTTTATTTGACATGCTGCCAATCACCATTTCTCTAGTACAGTGACAGTGTCAGTGGCTGTCCTCTATTAAGCGATAATTCTGCCACTTTTCATTTATCCCTGCTAGACTGACTTTCATGTGATCTATGATCTGCTTTCATTCTACAATGTTTTAATTTAATCAACATAGATCCACCACAACCATATGAAAGCATTTGATAATAGCAAGCGACAAAAGGAGACGTTTAGTATGCTAAAATGAATGTAAAGGGGGTTTGTAGTTTATTCATCCTCCGTGTCACCCATCTGAAGTAGTAGATTGTTCCGCAATACAAAAAATACAATACTCTGAGGCACCTAGTATATGCTGCTGTTTACGAAGATGGGAGTTTATTTCTTTCACAAAGTGTAGCTTTTATATCAAGCACTTTCGCTTTATATAATTATTATTGTAGTATTTTTTTGCATTAAAAATAACTTTGGTTTATATTTCCATTGTAATTTTGTATGACAAATATAAATCGTTCGAATGTTCTGAATGAATGGTTTTAGCGAAAGAAATACTAACTTGTGCTAAGAATACGTTGTGATGAGGTCGCAAAAGGCAAAGTAGCATGAATTGCGCTTATAAAGTAACACTATAACTTCTGAAAGTGTGACCCCTCTGAAAAGTTCCTCTAACCTTCGATGGTATGTATTTCGGTTAGAATTTAGGATGTTAGTATAACTTACACTATAATTGGCTGTTTAATTGAAATATAGCACAATTTATACCAATTCCTCCTAATACTTAATTTTATTTTCTCCAAAGTTTAATAATGTATCATTACTGTGACCGTTGGCAATCACAAATGTGTGACAGTGAATCTTTCAATCTCAAGGTTCTTTCTGTCTAAGAGTTCAAAACATTGGTCTTTAAAACTTCGTAATATTGGAAATTAAGTATTCTAACTTTCCATTTCACTACACAATTATTTAATTACTTGAAGTAGTAAACTTTGCACTTGGAGCTAATACAGAAATTTAGGAAACTACTTCACATCTGCTGTAGTTCACACCTCGACCTCGTAATCCTAAAATGAGCAATGTTTCTTTAGTAAATAATGACATTTGGTTTTCAATAGCAGAATCACAAATTCTTAAATTGACACATTATGCTATTTATTTTCTTATTTATTTTAACGTTTAAGGTGGTTACGGTCGGTTGTGGATGGATGGATGGATGGATGGATGAAGTAGTGTATTAATATTGCCTGAGGGTAATGTGAGAACAGATAGTTTAGTTAGAAGGTGTATCTATAAGCACTCATTTTATAGCACATTTAGCATCGTTTAAGTACTTGTATGTCATACCTTTTCTTATTACGAATAAATGATCGGAGTGAAAAGGAGAATTAATACAAGCAACATATAATACACGACTAATTGAATACTACGGAGATTTATTATTATACCGCCGTGCTACTCCTATTAAATTAGTATTCCCTTAGCCATTCATAGTAATAAGTGATGTGCTCGCACTTTTCCATCAACGTCACAATCAACAAGATATATTCTAGAAATGCTGTAAATATTTTAATTTGAACCGGGTGAATAGAGGAACATCACAATTTAGTGCATCTATTTTGGTATCTCCTGAAGCCAGGAAACACAAAAGCATACTACTGCAGGTACTGATGAATGAGATGAAGTGTTCATATCCTTTGAATCCACAATGACTTACGAGCTCCACTTGTTAGGTATTATGTTGTGTGGTTTTTTGGCGTGTACATTGCTACACGTAAGCAATGTTTGGAGATTAACTCGAGATCTGTAAAAATACAAACGACACTTCCTTGTCGACAGTTTAGAGGCAGTATATTAATTTTAAAAAGTGAGTTCACTGATTTACCAGGTTTTATTTAGTTTATTTACTTGATTATAATGCCAAGCAAAATGCTTAAGCATTTTACAGACTGAAGAATACATACTGATACATAAAATAATCAAAAGAAATCCATTTTGCAAACATGAGGGAGCGATTTGGCGGTCAGCTTTCAGTTTAATCAGGAACGATTCGATCAAAAAGGAAAAACAAGCGGTATTCACTTGGTCATTTGCATCGTATTTTTCATTTTATTAGACAGGTATGGTGAATCAGGGAAAGTAGAAATGATGATGCTCATATATGAGAGATAAAGCGCCCACGCAAAAAGACACGCCTTTAGACACACTCATACATAACAAAGTCCCATTCTGAGTAATATCTCTTTATATATAACAGTTAGTGAAAATAAATCCACAAGTAGTACTATAAGCTATTATATAAAACATTAGACGTTCTTCTATTCTACACTTTTAGGTACAGAATCCCTAATATAATGTTCCCATATCCGCTGTATAAACAAGATTGAGTTACTGCTTCTTTTATTTTTTTTACAAAATTTACACAAGGGAATTACGATTCCGAGAATGGGAAAGTTCAGGGTCAATAAAGAGAAAATGAAAAGTCTTATTTCAGTGTTGTAAACCCAAGAAAATTGTTAGTGATAAAAGGTCATATTAATAATAGCCGTAGCATAGGCTACCTAAGACTCTTGTCTGTTTTGTTAATGCTGGAAGATACGTTGGTTGGGTGTCTTTCATAAAAATGCATGCTACAATATTTTATATATTTGACTCTCTTGAAAAGGGTCAACCTCTTCTGAGGAGAATAAGCTAGTTACTAATGTTAGCCCAATAAGGAATTTAAAATAACATATTGAAAACAGCAGGTACAGTTCATATTTATTTGAGAGTGCCACAAATATACATAAGCTCCAAACTGCTATACTTCAATTTTCAGTTTACACGATTCGACATTCATTGTTAATGATATGACTATTGACAACTGTATCACATGACGAATGAAATGTGCATTAGTGTATTTTTTCTGTGTGTGAAATGTATACATGGATAATTTTTGTCATGTAAAGAAAGGCGGATGAATGACGGTGAATTTACCTACCTACATTAAGTTGCTGATGGTTGAACCCTAGTAGGTGAATGCAATGAGTTCAATCATGAACGTGTCTACATGATTGACACGCAGACGTTTGCACAATCAAGAGTGAGTGGGATGTGTGAAACTGATAATAATTATACAAATAGTAAAATCATAGTAATATATTTGAAAATTAAAATGTCTGTTTTGTGCCTTTCAATGAACATGAGATTACATACCAAGAGTACTGCGTATACTGCAGTACAGCAATATAGAGCACAATTAATACATATGATAATTTTGTAACTTTCACGAATAAAAGATGGGAAGGAAAGAGAACTATAGAGCATCTCTCACTTTCTCGCATATTATGAAATATTTTTAAAAAATTAAAAATTGTATGCACTCATGTGTCTTTTAAACTGTTTATTTTCATGTTTATATTCGATTTATGTGTACAATACTATGTTATTACAATGTGTTTAGCCCTGTCCTCGATCCCGAAAATTGTGTGTGAAGCAATCAGCAGTTTGGATCTACAAGGTAATTATTATAAAGTCTCAAAGAAATAAGGCGTAATGTATTTTACATCTTTAGTTTGAGTATAAGCTGCAGCTTGTATTTTTGCTTTCTCTTCCTCTGCTATCTTCAGCCTTTTATTTGCTTTCTCCAGCATCTTTAATGTCCTCTTATGCTCCTCCTTCTCTTTCGCTAGCTCTCTGTCTTTGCTCTGCATCGAAGCTTTAAAGTGTGCTGTCTTTTTTCCACGAATTTCCTTGAGATTGACTCTGTGCATATCAGTCATTTGTGCGTGCAAAAAATTATAATTTGTGGAAGACCATATTTCCGCAATTTCAACACGACAGTCCTGAATTGGCTTGCTGTCATCAATATTTTCGAATTTATAGGCATCATAATACTGCACTTTAGTAAAAAGGTCGACTAGATGTACAACCATATACCAAGCTACGGGTATGTGCATCTTGCACTTGATCTTCAAATTAGTGGCCCTGCAAAATTTAGTTGATTCTACAGTTAATCTAACTTTCATGTGTAACTTCCAACTCTTTGCAACAACAAAACAGCACACGGACGACGGACCGTGTGGTAATGGTGTATACTTATGTATATGATATCACTTTAC
>JAQIXX010004937.1:0-15037 GCA_034700605.1 Willowsia nigromaculata
GGTTATAGTGGACGAGTCCACATTAGGCTATAGTGTACCAGTCCACTATAGCAATAGTGGACGGATTTTATAAGAGACCAAAATCCTGCTTCCCTTGAAGTCTCTTATAGTTAGCGTTGACTGTAGTAGCTTTGGGGAGCTTAGTTCAGGTTACATGCTGTCGTAGTATAGTGTTTAGTGTGGCTCCTGGGGTTTTTACATTTATTAGTAAACGGAAGATGACAGCAAGAAATAACAATAATCACGTAATATTATTATTACCATTACACAAGCAATAGCGGTATATATAGTGGAAGATGCTAGCTCGTTAGCATGAAATTTGCTTGTTTTAAAACTTGTTGTTTTCCTAGGTTTTGTGCTTTCTAACAATGACATGCTTGATGATGATACATGAGAGCATGATCACATTGTAATAATCATAATGGTGGCGGTGATAATCATATGTATCATTGCAGCGAAATTGGTAAATCTAATTTCTTTCTAACAGATCGTCATCATAATGATGGGGCTCATCATCAAATTTAAATTGGTAGTAGTAGTATATGTCGTGTCACGAACATTTCACTTAATCGTGATGATTTCACGATTCTTTCATAATGCTGATGTTGTATACTTGAACAGGATGAAGAGAAGTGACACTTTTATTCACATGCATATTATGTATATGTACACACAAATTAGCAACATAACTTCGTTTACAACTTTCTGCACTGTTATGATTACAGTTACAATGAGGGAATCATTTTTATATGGCTTTAACAAAGCTTCAAGTAACCCAAATTTACACCTTATAAACCTAATGAGGTAACAAAAATTGCACTTATAAAATGTAAATGAGTCACATCATCTCCTTAAACAAACAGAGTTTTTTCCTCTATTTTTTTATTGCGTTGATAATTTAAAAAGTTAAAGGATGAGTAGACATGTTTATTTAATGATGCACAATGCAAACACAAGATTTCCAGTAACAATAAATCACTGCGAGACATTCCTTCTTTGCAACGTATGCATTCCTCAGAGAGAAGAATCCAAATCAAGTGAACACATACTTAATTTTAGGTAAAGCATAATCAAATCTTCACAGATAATGTTAAATTATAAAATAAATGATTAATTTTCATGCATTTTTAATACTGCATGCTGAGCCGTCTTCGCCCAATTTGTCAACGAAGTAATTGCCTGGATCATGCATCTTTCACTGTTGCATTGTAAAAATTACCATAATTAGTTTTTTTATTGGAAAAGTTTTTATGTGAAATGATATGCATGAGAGGGTTTGTTGTTTGTTTGCTCAATCAAAATCAAAGGTAAACTTTCTTTCTGGTGTGATTTACATGAGTCGTAATAAGAAACAAAAATATTTTTCATTTCATCATATCATCGCATCCCACAGTTTATCATAAATTCATTCCTTTAATAAAAATATTCATGTGATAAAAGTTTATGAAAATCGTCGTTTTCAACAATGAATAAATTTTAATGTGTGATTATGTACGACTAAAGTGAATAACATCATGTTTATTTATTTTACATTATAATATTAATTTTACCCTGCGTGAGACCAAGATTATAATATCGTGTACATTTATCATCATCATGCCACATGGACACTTTTTTACTGGAAAGATTATGCACAGAATGCTGTGTTTGGTCTCACATTTAGACTCGTGCATAAACAATCTGTGAGTAAATGCCTGTAGGCATGTAAAGGTAGGGAAAATGAAGATAAACAGTGAGAATGAGAATGCATTTTTCTTTGCAATAGATGGAATAAAAATGCAGGTACTTATATGATTTTTTATATTAGGGTTTGGGGTGATTTAAAAATTAAGCAACTGCTAATTACCTGATCTTTGCTGATCTTCCAGCCACATGAGAATCCATTCACGATTGGAAAGGCAGGGATTTCCTCCAAAGCGGAAATAGTTCCTAAAGTTAGTCGACATTTTATTAGATTATCTGATCACAAATGTACAGATTATGTTTGATATCCAGACAGTGTGTTTTATAAGCTAAAAAGGATTAAATTGCTTGGAGAAGAATATGTAAGTAGGTATATTCAATTTTAGATAGATATTAGCATAATAAGAGCTCCATCAATTAACAGTAATTAAGCCAAAGCCAGCATCCATTGTCGTTAGAAGAGAATACAGTAATGAATATGTATGCACATAAAAAATACCAATTTGATAAAATTTTATACGGGAAGTAGAACAGTACGACAGACTAAATTAATTCGTAAATGCTAAGACAAATGATAGTGAATAGGCACATTTGATGCACCCGTTGCAAATTAAACAGTGAAGCAGTAGTAATCATTATGAACTCTGGTCGTATGCAAAGTTGCAATAGATTATTAACTTGTACACCTACACAGTGCAGTGCAAGTACAAAAATAGCTGTATTTGTTGAGCAGAATTTTTCATTAGGTATTCATTCTCATAAAATATATTAATTGTTTGCTGCAAAATTTTAATTAACGTTTCAAGTTATAATTTCAAATTTGATGATGACGCAGTTGTTATAAATGATAAGAAATTGATTGTTTCACCCACAACATTTGCTTTTGTTTTATTCAACAAAGCATGACATTGAAATGTTTATTTTATGTAAGAGAGAAAGGATTGTGAAGGAAAGATTGTACTAAATTGTTTTTTTTATTTACACGCAAAAGGACCTCATCCAATTACCCCGGTGAGTATATGAGGCGAAAAAGTTTGCACTTCTGCTGATTCACAACTTTTAGCTCATACCTCAATGATTACAGTTACATCCGAATAAATAAATCGAGGTTTTATTAAAATTAAAACATAAGGTATTCACGTTTATACTTTTTTAGAATAACGAGAAACACCAAAATGTAAAGTGCATTTGGCAAGCATGTATGAAACGAACCATAATAATGTAAGCAAAATCAATGCTATATATAAATAAAGATTGGCTAATTATTTGAGTTTTGTATTTCCGCTACTTAAAATGCAAGTGATGTCTTAAATTAAAATAAAACATTTTATTTAATTTAGTGTTTTTACTGATTCAAACTACATTCCTTTACATGCAAAGTGAAAATCTCGTTGCTTCTTGGTGGCTCAATCTTAAAGATAAATAAAAATATGAGTATGATATTGCTTACAAAATTATTCCGGTACATGCCTGTCAGAATCTTGAATGAATAAACTATATTATGCGGATTAACATAAAACGCTACACCGAAATGATAAAAACACTGAATACATTGTCGTGTCAAAGCCACCACCGAAGAATTTCTACATCAAACGATCACTTTTATCATGCATCATGATTCATGATAGTATTACCTGAAGTAATTATGAAGGGACCAGTGAGCACAAAAGTGCATTCTTCTCCTCAGACTGCATTGCATTGAGCTAATCTTTTAGTCTCATCAATAAAGTATTAGCGTATACTTCACTTAAACTTTATCCATAGCACACGATTATTTCGCGATCCCGTATATGTATATTCATTATTAAAATCTTGTGCTGTTTCGACTTTTTACATACTTAATATATGTTGCATTTTACAGTTTGTTTAATGGAATGAAAATGAATAATGCTAATTATAAATTACGGTAATAACTTTTTCTTGATAAAATGATATGATGATGCCGTTAATACAAAGTTTTTGTGATTTTCCGGTTTAATTTACGCTTTTATAATATGACGCATCACGAGGCATGAGTTCACCCAAAGTTTTAATTCAGTGCTCAGTTTTTATTTTAAAAAAACAAGGACAAATTAGAGTTTTAAAACAACTAATGTCATTTTAGGGAACAACTTTTACCAATATCATGTCACTCCAATCCCTTAACATAAAATTATCATACCTATATATTTTATTCCTTGTCAACTGTATATCTGGTTTTGCGTTATTGCATTGACTTATTAACGCAATCAAGCACTGTTTTGAATAGAATTTTGGCAATAACATTTTTTCCTTCATATTACACCCTATTTATTCCACATAAAAAATATAATTTGGCATTAGTGAAGTTGTTTGCACTTGAAAGCTGATTAAGATGTTCAAAGTTTCAAAGTCATCATGTACTAGTCTGAGCATTTGCGTCTTTATAAGAATGCATAAAATTTGGCTCTTGATATGAGCACTAAGCGAAGTGGAATAGTGTTATCGCACCTGAAAAAATGTAACATTTACAGCTTATGCTTTTACCAGAATCCAAGAACAGGAGGATTTTTGCGTATCCGTCCGGATGTGCTTTGATGTATGTATCTTTATTCCGAATCGTTGAACACACAAAATGCAACATGTTATTTGCAATTTTGCAAACGCAACGTGTTAGTGATAAAAATCATCATCATGCAAAAATTCTTCTTCTACATTTTATATGTTTTTGCAAAAATTTCAACTTAGATTGAATAAAAATTAACTATTGACTGATCATCATGAGCATATTAAAACGATTCTCCGGGCCATTTTTACAATGATGCTTATTTTAAAATGATACGGAAAATCCACAGTCGGCAAAAGTTGCGAAAACAAGTGATAAAACTCTGATTCTAAATATGTATTATGTGGGTTGTTCGTTTCCTCTTGGCAGTCTTCAGTATGAATACAAACTACCAAATTATTTTTAATGAATAATAAAAATATTCTGAATAATAACAAAAATGAATAGATTATCTTTCAAGAATCATTTCCTGTTGAAGACTATTTATATCAGTTTATGCTGAAATTGGCATATCCGAAAAACGCTTATATGATTTGGCTAGCGTTTCCAATAAGAATATACCAGTTTGGTATTTGATGCAAAACTGCATAATATGTAGCAACATACACAAATAATGTTTTATGCAATTTTAAACTAGAAATGATTCTGTGATGTAGTCAATCTCTATAATTGAAAAAATAATGTACGAAGAACCTGTAAAGCTGTCAATGAACTAAATTTTCTTTACACTTAAAAGACTTTATGTCAACGTCATTTCTCTTGTGTGAGTACGTTCTTGTGAGTGGATGTATCACATTTTGATTGCAAATTGGAGCAACGGCATTTGAGAACCAAAGAAAAAAGCGAAGATGAACACGACATGAAACCGTGAAGTTATGTTTAGTAATGTTGTTACATGATGTTCATTCAGATTCACTTGAATTTATCTTCATTGTTGTTTGCCTGAACGAGATAGCTTTATCTCATTGTGTATCTATTCCCACTATTTATTATTGAATGCTTAAAATGAAATAATAATGATGAGACCAAGAAGACCACATCCGATTTTAGTGATTTTATCACGATAAATTTGTGGTATGACAATAATAATATCTGCATCAACAATCATCATAACATGCTACATGCACATTGAATGTCCGGACAAATGCATGATTTATACCCATACATCGATCTACAAAAATAGTAAACTTGTGCATGGGAATTTCATTGTGTTCATTGATAATTCAGTGGTTTTTTAGTCAAAATCAAAAATAAAATAGTGTAAAAAACTATTTTTATTGAAAAAAATATTCTCAACAAGCAAGCTATCTGACAAAAAACGACGATACCGTTGCAGCTGCTTTGAAAAAAAATACTAAATTAGAAACAATACAAAGTGGTGGAAGGTTCTCTGTTGCAATTTGTTACAAAACCCCGTGGAGAAATTCTGTCGAGCTGGCCACGTTATGAACTCAGGTTATAAAGTTACATCATGTGTAGGGTAACAAAAAATGTGAACAAAGCCTTTTCCCAAAAACGTAACCCTTTTTAACCCTTTTTATTCAATTTGATTCAAAACTAGTGCAGTGTGGATCTTATTGTCAGCACCAATGTATCATGGCACAAACATTGAAATCTTCACAAAAAATATATGCCGTGATTTATTGATTATGGTCGCTCATGTGGGAAATGATAATCGCTATAAGTTTTATACTAAATTATGTAATGAGTTTTGTGGTTTTTCATCAAATTCAATGAGCTTGATGGCACGAAATGTGTTTTTTCTCCAGAATTATGGAAACTTTGAAGCCTAGGACAATGAAAATAGCGTTGGATATGATGAATAAAAAATAATAATGTATAAGACCGCTCACCTGCTCGTATCCTCATACGGACATAAAGATTTTGACAGTGAATCACATGAGTTGAAAGGGTAAATGACAATGTCGATAAAAACGGTTCATCATAGTTCATAGGCATTTTTGATATAAAAATGGAAAAAATTAATGCACATCGGACTTTGGGTGCCAGCAGTAAATGCACAGGAAATGGAAATCAAAAGAGCAGCAGATGTATGTTTCTATTCATCAGAACAAATCCAATTTTTTCTGACATAAATATAGTAATGTGGATTTACATGTATGAATGTAATATGATTGAAAGAAACGATGCATGATTTAGTACTGCCACAGTAGTGTACACATCAAAAATGAAAGGGCAGTTACCCGTGTTTTTACCTGTCTTCTAATACAAGAAGACGAAGTCATAATATTCTCAATCTGGTTAGGTCAGGTACCATCATTATATCTCTTTGATATGTATAATTTAGACAATGTATCACATTACCACTCTGTCTATGATTCTCTAAAAATAATATAATCTTGGACGAGCAAGCAGCAGCCAAGACCACGCATATTTTCTCATTTCCTCTCAGCATCATCCTATTTAGTTGCTTTTATCTGCCTTTCCGACTAGTTTTCGTTGAGATGATTACTAAACCGAAACGAAACTAGATCTCTTGGTCCTGACCCTATCATTAAATTGATACTCTCCTGCATTGCATGCATATTACATATTATTGAAGTCTTTCATAGGATGGATATTATGCATGCTTAAATACGCCGACATTTTTACCCGTATGCATAATATTGTATTCTATAAACAATACCTAATACCATAACCTCTAGTTAGAGTCGGAGTCATTATTGTTACAATCAAAAATGCACATCAAACACATCAATGAAGTTAGTGTTCGATGAATTAAACGTAGGAGCGTAATTCATAAAAGCTTTATTTTAGGTTGTAAGAAATTGTAGTAATGAATTGTGAGGGTTTTAAATGTATTCATTCATTCAAGTTTTTAACGCAGGACTAACTTATGCCTCCGCTTCATTCATGTAACATCACACTAATCTTATGAATCTCCACTTTCTTTATAAATGCGCTAAAATCTTTATTTGTTTGGCAATACTCCTTGCATAATACTTGTTTTTGCATATACCTGTAAGGTCTTCTGAATAAAAAATACAACAATGTTCACCAGATATTAATTCCATTTTGGCCAAGTTTCAGATTCCTTTATTTAAAAAAGATTTACCTTATGACAATGATTTATTGCGCGATTATCATTAATTTTTTTTTCAAACCCAAGAATTTTTCGGAACAAAAAACATGCTAATTATTGTATCGTTGGCTTGAGCTTTAAGATGTATTTAGTGGGTCTTAATAAAACTTTATTGTAAATTTTGCGAAACGAGATTAAATTTGCAAGATTTCTTAAGAAAACGCATGATCACATCATTAGGGTCAAAGGTGGACTTTGGTTCATAAACTATCGTCCATTCAGGTTTTTATGATGAATGCTGCTGAAAAAAGGAGTTTCTCTTTTGTTATTTGCGTACTGTCACCGTCCTAAATTGCTACCAATGTTTTATAGTTTATTTGTGAAGTCCCAAGAATACAAAATATTTTAATATCAAATATCATTCCATGTTTCTATACATTTTGTTTCATACAAACATTGCTTTAGTTATAAATAAAATTATGAAACCAAAGCATAAACATTACAACTTAACTAATCCATGGACATCATAATGTAATGTATACTAGTTGTCAAATGTATCCACCAATGAACTGCAGCAAATTTCGAGGAACCAGTCGTTTTAACAATTGCCTTATCAATTATTTTATTTTCTCCTCCTCTGGCGCATTAGTTGATGTGATTATTTATTTATGTCTATGAGTGGTATCCACGAATCGCATTTTCTTTATCATGTTCAGTTAACACCTCAATAATTATTGCACCCTGTTCTGTTGTTATACCTCTTTCTCTTTAGTTTCGGAAGTACAAGAAACTCCAAAAAAGAAGATGTTATATTGACAGTGTACATCTGCTGTAAAGACGGCGCTGGATTCTGTAGATTAAGAATGAACTGAAGCGTTGGTGCATTCAAAAGGAAATTCACACTGTATAAGGAAATAAGATGGCAAGCATGTAGTTTGTGAATCCAGTTAGTCATCCACAGGACCAAAAGAAAACTAATCATCGACAATGAAATCCGTTCTTCTCTTTATGGAACACAATGAGCTCTCCAGACGACATGGACTGTGCTTTCCCTGTGTTGTACTTGGCACTTCTTGTACAAAGACGAGTCTCGGCTCTTTACTTCCGGTTATCTAATGAACTAATGGAATTAAACCGCTTTTTGGATGGGAAAAGCTACATGAAAGGGATGGAGATGGGTTCTCCTCTTTTTTCATCCTTTTCCACCTTCACTCACTTCAGGGAGTGTATTCATCCATTCAAACTCATTCTGATGAAACGCCTAGTGCAAGATCACGTATAGAGCACAAACATTGAAACAGAACTTGTACTAAAGCATTTTTGAATGTGAAAACACATACATAGTCAGTGATGATAATGATTCTCACACCATTTGTATCGAAAGCTTGTAAAGAAAGTTGTTTGGTTGTCTTGTCCATCCGCCAGCTTCCTCATAGCTTCTATGATTTATGTGGATTTAATTCAAGGTTTTTTGCGCTGTTAAGCTGCAATTATGCATCAATAAAGAAAACAGTTTTGTGTTACTCTCACAATTGATTATTTCCTGCCTGGCGATGTTACGATTGCGTTAATTGTTTTCAGCAACATATTTATAATCGCTTTCCCTGCTGCTTAAAGCTCACAGAAGTTAACGGGTCCGCTACTATTTCTATAACTGGAATATGTAAGATAGTGTTTAGTACAGAGAATCAATGGAATGAAGGAAAACAACCAAATAATCAAATAACACAAAGTAAAACAAAAAGATTCAATGCGGACTAGATTTGTGTGGGTTTCATCCATCCGTGCTTTTGTTTGCCTCTTCATCATCAACTTCGAAGGAAGATCCGCTCATGTAGTTCTAATAATCCCGAAGGTATACTACTTTAATGTTAAAAAGTGAAGATGTGTGAGAGCAATTGAAGCGAAAGAAGAAATAAAAGAGAGACAGATTCATCCTTTTTCTACAAAGCTAAATAGATACATGTAGATTGTAGATGTATTGTATCAAACTATTATAGTGTAATGTGTGAGCTTGTTAAATGATAAATACGATTAACTAACGAAACATGCAATAGCATGAAAAAAGTCTCACTCAAGGAAAGATTTTGATATATACCTACGTATACATCGGTATTTCGAAGGAACTTCTCTGTAAGAATTGACACCTTATATGAAGTTACAAAAGGATTCTAATTATTTTATTGAACCTCTGCAGTTTCTGAAGAAATACTGATTCAACAAAACGGATCTTCTTGTTGCATAAATGCTTGACTGCTTTGCTTTTTACAACAAACTTACGAATCTACAGGAGGTTTGTAGAGGATTAGTCTTTTCATTCCTTTCTGGTTGGATTGGATGAATGAATCTAGAACCAGAGCGAACGTACCGTCAACTAAACAGATTTCCTGCTTTGCAAGACTATTGGTTTAGAGAATAAGCAAGTAGAAAATTTACGAACAACTTGATCGTTTTTCTTCAAAACACAAATTCACGTTTTATGCTGTTTAATTTGCCTCACTAACGGACCTATGTATATGTCGTGTATGTAAAATTTTCATAAAATAATTGCAGAATTAAATTTGAGTGATTAAATTGTATCTGAATGCAAAGAAAAATAGTGAATGCACGCAATTATCTTTTTTAGCTTGAAATGTCAAACGTCAAATGTAAAATACTTGAAATAAAGTTGTTACTTTTCATAATTTAGCTTTTTAAATATTATTCACCGATATTGACAAGTCATATATTCACCGGTATCATACATCATAGATAGCTACACTGTAACTGTTTAAATATAATTGCTGGATTCTGGATTTTTTAAATTTGTTTTATGTTTAGTAGTTTGATCATGTATTTTTGATGCAAATATTTTAAAGAAACCGACAGCTATCATACTTTTAAAAAAATCACTCTTTTTTATTCTGTCATACAATTATCTTATATCTTATGAATTATCCCAGATTCTCTTCTCTAGATGCCTTAAAATAATTTGTCGTTGCATTGTAATTTTCTTATGAAGCTCGTATGTGAATTCGAGGAATTAAATAATATTGATACTTTGATACAATTTATGTTAAAATGTAACTCATCCGATACTTAAAATTGTACTTCAGTATATAACAAATACATAAACTAAAATAACCATACTGCTAGGATTACATGAGATATTAAACGGATATGCGCTTTCTATCAATACATAAACCACTACAATTTATAAGCTTAAACTATTAAGTAACCATTACGCACCGTTATTCAGAGTTTCACTGCACCCAAACCGAACAGTTGTCGGTAGAAAAAACAAAGAACGTAAATGACATTACATGGCTATTGACAACAACATCCTTCAACGGAACCCTTACATATTTTTAAAGAATTGTAAAGGAATGGAAAAACGTAAGATGTGGGTTTCGTGCAGTTTGCTGACACAACAGAGATACGCCCCCAAACAAAAGAAACATCCTTATTTTTTACTACATTTTTTTTCAAATGAAAATCTACTGTTCAAAAAATGAGAATCCACCGAGTTTGGACTGGCTTTTGAAATGTTACAGATATTCATTATACATACAAGAGTTCATACCACTGTCTGAAGTAAAATCGGTTCAGAGACTCCAGTTAAACTATACATAAATAATAACTTATGCTGCCGAAAGTACGTATTTACCGATAAGCATACACAAACTTTGGCTCATGTCATTAAAGTACACAAAAAGTAGTCTCATTCCGTGCAACAACTATCATATTAGTTAGTTTTCGTTTAATAATTTATTATCCTCGTTTTCTGAGGTTTTCATCGGATTTGCTGTTGAAAGCTTCAAACAATGACTATTGACTCCTATTGATGAATACAACGACGTATCTGACAATGAATATTATACAATGTAAGGAAAAGAATCGTACATTTTTCAAAAAAATATTGCATACAATAGTGTAAGCCAACTAACACAAGCACAAAACAGATAATAATATTTTAAAAGGCCATTCACTTTCGGCACGGCTTTTCAATAGATCATGTGAATCATCATTGTGCCATATTCAACTACAAGACATAAAAATTCACATAGTAGAAACGTTCCATTTAAATCATATTTTCCCTAAAAAATGACTTGTCACTGTAAAATTATAATGGGCCCTGTAGCTTCTGTTTTGTGGTTTACAAAAATTTAAAATATCATCCCCAATACACTCATATTACCCGAGTTAGAACTGCAAGCAGGCAACTTCTTGAATTGGTACCTACACACATGATCTTAATGGTAATCACATCGCCATTCAAAATGGCAATTTTCCTTCTTCACGCCAACCATCACCACAACATAGCAGAAAATTGGAAGTAAAAATACAGGATAATTATGCCTCATCGCATGGTAGAAAGCACAAATGCGAACACATGATAATGGCAATTCCTTTACATCTTGTTTACGAACGTGTTTTTTCATAACAAGCAGTATAAAAAACTCTTTGATTATCTCCTTCTTTTTCGACATGTACGTACATCCTTCTAATAAAGGGCTTACAGAAGAGAGTCAGCGAAAGAGAGAAAATGAATTGCATATGCATCAGATTAAAATGATATTTTGAGAGAAGACGCGTTTTATGCTTATTATGTACCCGTCGCGTAGTCGTCATTTTTTATTTGTGATTGTTATCGCCATGTGCTCATCTCACAGTCTTCGTTTTTTTCTCTCTTGGCGCTGTGATGCGGATGCCACTATATGTGTTTGAAACAAGCTAATTAGTGTATTCGTGATGCCGTGAAGATCCCCGTCTATTATTTTAAATTACTTCTTCTTTCAATTTAGCCATGAAGATCCCTCTTGCTGCTGTAAGGCAACAACCAACTGAGGAATTCAGAACATCTTATAGTCACATTTACTGAGGATACCGTAAAATTCTTCACAATATACCTACATTTGTACATAAAGCATAAAATTTATTTTACAAAAAGCGGTAGCTGTCAACCTAATAATACTTATTTTTAGTCTTACATTTTACAATGTTGCTTTACTGTAGAAAATACAGTTTCTTGTCACTTATAAAAGCTTAAGGCGTCAATGGACTATCTTAGATCAACACATTATATTTAATACATAGTATATCATATGCAAAGATAAGTTATACAGATAATATTTTTCGTTTCAGAAAGCTTTAAATAATTTAACCTTAATTATACTAACGTGTGTAATTTCGCACAAATTTCTACTTAACTAGATCATTTAAAAAGCATAAATATTATATTCTTAACATTTAAAATTTCTAAACCAATTGCATTGGCTTTACAAATAGGTACAGTTAATTCCTACATGCTATTTATACACAGTTGGCCAAAACAAACAAAAAATCAAATGGGTAGGTACTAGGTAAATATATGTACTTTACAGTGTTTATCATTATTAGGCAAGTATACATTTGCTACTTATAAACATAAATGTTAATATTTGTGTATATGTTCGCGTCTCTCTGGACTCGGGACTATGATAACGATCCTCGTCATATTTGCAATGATTACGCTGGTCACGTTTCCACTGTTTCAAGCATACACAGCTTTCGGTCTTCTTTTCCTCTCAAGTACACAGTTTTCTTGTAACTGGGCAGCTACATTATCAAGGAAAGAGGAGAAATAAGTGCTGGAATAATCATAATAATTTTTGCTTACATTTTCGACTCTTAATGTGCACAAGGGAAACGAGGACTGGTGGAGAGGAAGAAATAAGTGAAACACACAAAACTTACCAGCTACACTATTCATTTTGAATTCTTTAAATGTGAGATTGCATTGCTTTTACCTACGCAGTCTTCGTGCAGAAAAAGTACTTTGTATGTATGATAGCAGTTTTGCAGCGATGTTTGTGAAGAACATGTCCATATATTATTCCAAGAAGAAACGAAGAGGAAAAAATGCTTTCACAAAAGTATGCTACTTATAAACATTGCCCCAGGTCCTCATACTCATAATAATAATAATAACGTTCCATATAGGTAAAGTAGTTGAGACCAAGAACTCATTACAGATCCACAATTTCTTCCCTGTTTGTTCAGATTGCAAAACCTTCGTTTTTAGCTATCTGTCTCTGCAAAATGTAGACCATTAGTTATTAGGCAGTTTAATTAGCTTCTCCCTCTCTCCGTGGAGCCATACATGCCCATTTCCGAGATACACACAATGCAAGCATGTACGTATGTGAATGTGAAGTAAAAACTAACAAGAGAGGAAGTGAAAGCAAGTTTTTTTGGGGGTTTGGTGAATGGTAAATGTAGCCAGAGAGCCAGAAAAAGTTAATGTAATATTATTATGATGACGAAGATGATTATGATGATAAGCGTAACATATAGTAGTAATATTAGTGGTGCTACTAGGAATTATATCTAGGAGAAAGGTACGTAGAGAAGCATGCAAACCTCCAAAACTCTATTCATATTATACTTATTTTTCAGCTTTACAGCCCTATTTCATATTCCTGGCCACACTTTCCAGTTATTGCCCTTATCTTTCCTACTTTTCTTACATTTTCTTCCTCTCTTCTCTCCTTTGCCCTCAACGAAAGCAAGAATATTCCATTCTTTTTTGGCATTCAACTTGCATACATGCATATTATGGAAGAGCAGAGATACATAATATGAGCCTAGTCAAGGAATCTTATTACCTCTGCTGACCACTGCTATTAAGTTATGTATTATATGTGTTATGGAATATCTTTCAATTTTATCTCACTTTTTTTTATCTACCAAGCGTCTGGAATGAAAGCATACCATTATCATTCTTTCACATGGCTAACAACACAAAGTCTACGAGTTGGAAGAAGACGAAATCAGTATAAGCAACGGTGTGTGATGGTGGTAGAAGTCTTCATAAATACCAAATGAGAATATTACAAGGACTTTCGTATTTCATGAAAAAAGTTGGGTCATTTTAAGGTTAATGTGGTATAATGCGGTTGTGGCAATGATGATGACGGCAGAGCGGCGCGGTGTTGTGTGTGTAAAGCCGTAGTGGAAACGAGCCCATAATATTCTATTTTATATTCTAGGTATATGCAGAAGACCAAAAAGCTCTTGCAACTTTTTCGATATTTTTATTATTACTACATACTATTACCATTATTATTACGGTAGGAAATGGAATTAGGCACGGGTTCGCTACGATAATGATGACATCACCCTTTTTCTTCTCCACAAACAAGCTATATATAAAGCAAGAAGAAGAAGCCCTTTAAATATGGCTCTGGCTAAATTCATGCACATTCATAATATTCCACTTTCTTTTACTTGAAATAATAATAATGTGCTGTTTCTTTTGTTTGTGCATGCCTAAACAAAAAAGCCACTATACATTAAGTACATATAAGAACTTACGCCCACAGTATATATCTTGTTACGCTCCTCTTAATACCATTCTAATGACATGAAAAACTCATAATAGATAATAACAAAAGTTTTTCCCTTCTCTTTCTTTCTCCACTAGTAGCAGTGGCCGTCTTCGTAATATAATGTATTAATGTAATGTGACTGACTGTGATGGAAATTACCCACTGACTTGGCAAAGATGTCTTGGCGCTTTTCCTTCCTTCTCTGAAACTCTCTCTCTATTATTCCTCCTCTTCTCTTTCTCATACGCACATCTACACAAAATATTAATGCTTGAATATTGGAGAAAGGAAAAAAAAGTTTGTTTGTAATTAGAGGTGGAAGTTTGGAGAAAAGTGAGGAACCCGCCCGACCCAAGCCCGCAGTTTTTATTTTATAAGCCCACCCACGCCCATATCCATTCCGGGATAAATTTGGGCCCATACCCATGGGACCCATGG
>JAQIXX010004938.1:0-15035 GCA_034700605.1 Willowsia nigromaculata
ACACAATCCTAACAACTTCTCACACAGTCCTAACAACTTCTCACGCATTCCCAACAGCCTCTCACACAATCCTAACAACTTCTCACACAATCCTAACAGCTCCTCACACAATCTTACTAACTTCTCACACAATCCAAACAGCTCCTCGCACAATCCTAACAACTTCTAACACAATCCTAACAGCTCCTCACACAAACCTTACAACTTCTCACACAATCCTAACAACTTCTCACACAGTCCTAACAACTTCTCACGCATTCCCAACAGCCTCTCACACAATCCTAACAGCTTCTCACACAATCCCAACAACTTCTCACACAATCCGAACTGCTCCTCACACAATCCAAACAATTTCTCACACAATCCTAACAACTTCTCACGCATTCCCAACAGCCTCTTACACAGTCCTTACAGCTCCTCACACAAACCTAACAACTTCTCACACAATCCTAACAACTTCTCACACAGTCCTAACAACTTCCTACACAATCCTAACAACTTCTCACGCATTCCTAACAGCCACTCACACAATCATCACAGCTCCTCACACAATCCTAACAGCTCCTAATACAATTCTGACAACTTCTAACACATTCCTAACAGCCTCTCACAAAATCCTTACAACTTCCTGCACTAACTTAACAGCTTCTCACATAACCCTAAACACTACTCACGCAATCCTGACAGCCCCTCACGCATTCCTAACAGCCTTTCACACAACCCTAACAGATCCTTACGCAATCCTAACAACTTCTTACGCATTCATAACAACGTTTCACGCATTCCTAACAGCCTCTTACACAATCCTAACAGCCTCTCACACAATCCAAACAGATTCTCTCACAATCCTTACTTCTCACACAATCCTAACAGCTCCTTACGCATTCCTAACAACTTTTCACGCATTCCTAAGGCCTCTCACACAATCCTAACAACTTCTCACACAATCATAACAACTCCTCACACAATCATAACAACTCCTCACATAATATTAACATTTCCTCACGCAATATTAACAGCTTCTCACAAGATCCTAACAGCTTCTCACACAATATTAACAGCTTCCCACACAATCCTAACAACTTCTCACTCAATACTTACAACTCCTCACACAATAATAGCAGCTTCTCACACAATCCTTGCTGCTTCTCTTATGATCCTAACAGCTTCTCACGCATTCCTAACAGCTCCTCACACAAACCTAACTGCTTCTCACATGATCCTACTTGCTTCTTACACAATCGAATCAGCTCCTAACCTAATCCTTACAACTTCTCAAACAATCACATAAGCTCCTCGCACAATCCTAACAACTCACGCATTCATCACAGCTTCTCACGCATTCCTAGAAGCCTCTCACTTAATCCTTACAGCTTCTCACACAATCATAACAGCTTCTTACACAGTCCTGGAAGCTTCTCACATATTACTAACAACATCTCACACAATCCCAACTGCTTTTTCTACAATCCTAACAGCTCCTCACATAATCCTTACCACTTCTCACACAATCATAAAGGCTTCTCACACAATCCTAACAACTCACGCATTCCTAACAGCTCCTCACAGAATCCTAACAGCTTCTTACATAATCCTAACAATTTCTCACCCATTCCTAACAGCTCCTTACACAATCCTAACTGTTCACATGGAGACGCACATCAAACGTTTAAATAACACTGTGCGAGCACTTTCGCAGTGCACCGGAGCCCTCCAACTTGCGCATTCGGGCAAATGACTATTACCAATAAATTTAGCACATCCGATATCATAGAAATATGCTCATTTTGAGGAAAACCTGATGTTACCAGTCTTGCACATTCCTTTGCTAGCACAGCGTCCTCTAACGACCCAATCTACCCAAAAATTACAATAGAAAAGATTTCAATTTTTGGTGTAAACCAAACTAAAAGAGTTACTCAATGGAGTTTTGCCTGGTGACAGAATACTGCTTCCTGACATTTTGGGAGTTCTCGTAATCTTTACAATCATTTGGGCACAGGGCTTCATTGGCTTTCAAGTGGAGGTCGCGTGCAATAACCTGTTCAGTCGGCCTAGAAGGGAAACAGTCAAGCTGATAAAACCCAGCGCCTCAGTTACTTCAGAAGACGACACTAATTGAACCGAATTATTTGAACGTAGCAAACAAAATTGTCGCCTTTCTCCACTTAAAAAACAAGAGAACGTTCCTTCAACAAATGAAATTTTGAACGATCAGACTGTTTTTCGGATAAATGTAGAAACCGTTGAAGTATCGATTCGGCGAGAAGATGTATTCACGCCTCGGAGTTTAAAGGAACTCAATTGAGGCGAGAAGAACGACAAGTGCCGTCAAACTAGAGTTGGAACTGACCCAATATTTAAATGTTAATTTAGACCAAGCCTAGAAAAGTTAAATATGTGTTCCTTTTTTTGTCCAGAGAAGCCAAGACGAGCTTGCCTGCTTCCGGAGGGAGCTGGGGAAGTGCCCGAAAAATTAGAAAAGGCCAATCAGAACTAATAACAAATCAAAACATTTTTAGGCTAGAGTTACAAACGGATAATCCAATTCTTTTAATTCGATGATATAATGCAACTGTAGAACATATCATATAGATACGGTAATATTTGGTGTAAGTTTGGGTTGTGAAATTAGTGCAAACACGCTAATACACATTAAAGAATTTAGTTGTTCTGAATAAAGACGTAATACCCAGGGGTCTTGGCCCGTAGCTCCCGCGGCCCTTTGCTCCCACGGGTCCGTTTGCCCCCATGGAAGTTTGCTCCCAGGCCCATTTGCTCCCATGACACTTTCCTCCCAAGACCTTTCCCTCCCGTTTCACTTTGCTCCCTAGGTCCCTTGCTCCCGGGAAACTTTTCCCCCATAACACTTTGCTCCCAATAGTTTTACCCGCATTTTACTTATTCCTCATGAAAATTCATTCTTGGTAGTGCATTTAAAATCATTAAATGAGCCAATGTTTGTTTACATGCCTTTTCTAGAATATCGAGAAACGGATGTCAATCGTTGAGATGTCAATTTTGATTACAGATTATTTATAAACGTTTCATTTTCTAAAATCTGCATAAGATGGTTACCAATATAATAAACCTAATTTTATATGTACCCAAGTTTGTAATGCACACTAACTGGTCAATTAAATATATTCAGATATTTTTAACTTGAGTCTCAATGCTTAGCTCTGAATATTGTAAATATTAAGAAGAGATTCCTTTAAATGAATAAATATCAGGATGTTGTCCCTGATTTGGAATTTTTTAACTCGGGTATTTGGCGCTCACGTGTGGTAATATATTTTTGATGTTGAATTTTATTTGTAAACTATAATAATTTGATGCCACTATGAGTTGAAAGTCCTTCTCTAGAAACGCTCCAATCATAGGAGTTTTTGGATTTGACATGTTATCATGTATGGCATTTGTTGGTTGTGGGTGGGCTGCATGAAACAGTTTAATAACAGCATTTAGCTTAAGTGTTGTCTTGCAGTCTCTGTTATCTTCTGTCTCCTATTGCTATCTTCAGCAATCTCCTTATCATCACAACATTAGTTATTAAGTAAGAACGTCATATTAGTCACACATTCAAAATGAACTATAATCGTAAGCCAGTTGAAATCTGATTTCAGAAAACAAATTTAGTTTTCATGAAATTCCAGAAAATGTAAAAATTTAACAGTAAGTATTCAAAATTGACATTTTAACTCGTTCCTTTTCTCGATATTCTAGAAAAGGCATGTAAACAGACATTTGCTCATTTAATGATTTTAAATGCACTACCTGGAATGAATATTAATGAGGAATAAGTAAAATGCGGGTAAAAATATTGGGAGCAAAGTGTTATGGGGGCAAAGTTCCCCGGGGGCAAGGGACCTAGGGAGCAAAGTGAAACAGGAGGGAAAGGTCTTGGGAGCAAAGTGTCATGGGAGCAAATGGGCCTGGGAGCAAACTTCCATGGGGGCAAATGGACCCGTGGGAGCAAAGGGCCGCGGGAGCTACGGGCCTAGACCCCAAATGAACCACTAGACTTGGATGGTGATATTCAAATGGGATGATGCAAGATGGAATGCAATAGAAAATTGATGCCATCGATCAATACTGAGATTAGCGAGATCCATCGATTAAAGCAAAATAAGTTTATGTTTTTTTGAATCTTATGTGGGTTTGGATTTTATAGTTTTAAAACTCATGATTACAACAAGTCATCTTGAACATATTATTATATTATGCTGCTGTATACGAGAAAAGTTTTGGATGTAAAAATTAATAAAAACACCTAAAAACTTGTATTTTTCTTAAGTTTGTGTGTGCGCCTTTTAATGCTCTATGCTGACTCATGTTATAATTATACTCAACCTAAAGTTGCAGTTGCACGTTTAAATAAACTCGGTAATTCAAGTTATCATAGTATATTATTAATCGATTTTTTAGTTTTTAATAGTTTTTAATGCATATTTATATATAAAATAAACTTGATGCATTTATGGCAGTTGTTGCACAAATTGCATAAATTATTAAATAATATTTACATTAAAAGTGTTGAAAGTACATAATATGGGTGATTACAGCATGAATATGATCGATAAGCGCGAGTATACCAAGTAATCATATTGCTGGTGCTAATGTTTTATAATATTTCATTTCATGAAGGTCAGGAAATATTTTTTGCACGGTTCAACTGCATAATAACAACACACATACATATATATTTACCACCTACTGTTTGCTGCTGAATACTTCTGGAGAGATGAGATCAATCAGGATGAAGTTTTCTTGGAAATTGATTGATGATGGATAGATGTTTTTTTGTCTTGCATTTTACATTGCATTTTGTATATGCTGACATCAACTGCCATGACTGCTACAAACTGTTGATTAATGCTATAATGTCAACATACCAAGTAATAAGCGTTGCGACTTAGTTTTTTCATACAAGAAAGTCCTCGTGAGAGCAACCTTGTAAACCAAGCGTATTTATGGCATGTTTTGGTGTTTGCATACTTTTCTACACGGGTCGTACGTCGGCGTCGGGTTAGAATAATAATAAACTCATTACTCGGTAATATCGTGAGATAAAATTAAACTCATTCTTTGACTAACGTTACTCGGTAATCCATTCATTTTTCGCTAAGTAGCCAGTACTAGGTAATAAGTAATTATCTGACCACACAGTTGATTAATCTGCTTACTTCATAATATTTATTGAACTAGTCGTGATCTCTTCCATATACCATGCTTAGTTTGTAAGACCATAAAACACTAAAATGTGTAAATTTTAAATACTTAGTTATAGTTGCCTAATATCAATACTGGCGTACAAAAATATGATCTCAATAAAACAGACAATACACAACATAACAGCTTCTTAACAATTGTGAGAGAAATTTACAGACTAACGAGTGCACCTGTACATATAAAAATCTTGGAAGTCCAACTCGAAGGCGTAGTATACCAAGTAAATCGAGTACGATTGAGCTTGAACTAATCGTAAGTGCAATTCTCCCTGGAAATTGATTCTAAGATGGGGTTTTCAAAATGGTATATAAACATGAGTGAAATGTTACTGCTAAATATTCAAATATTTAAGTCAAATTTAAATGTGGGATCCCGGGTCTCTAATCTTTCTACAAAAATTTTCAACAATTTAACTTAAGTGGTTCGTTTCTAAATAACAACTTAAAATACCATTTAATCATATTTATGAAAATTACTTTCAGACCAGCTAAGATTCTGTTTTATTTTGACTCGTTCTGAATCTTAGATTGGTATTACAATCGGTATTCATAAATATGAGGGCTTCTGTGGAACAACTAGTTGGAACACATCAAAACACGTCGAACTGCGTGCCAACAAATGGTAAGCAATTTTATGGAGTTGGCATTTCATTGTCAATATACACATAGTTGATGTATTTGTAATTTAATTTTTAGTCCAGTTAACTAGTCCAGACCAACTGAGGCTATTAGTTCCCGACTATGCAACACAAATCAAAATAGTGCTTTCAGTAGTGACAAATAGTCTTTTACATCTAAACGTATGTATGACAAGAATAAAAATTCTAAAATCATACAGTGATGGATTTTTGTAACTTGCTCACATTTTGTACGACGATTGTTTTAATAGCTTTTTTTATAAAAAAAAAATTACAGATCATCAATGTTCAAATGGCAATGCAGCATTTTATGCATATGGTTGAAGAACATTTCAAAGTTTTCCAGGGGTTGGAGCGGCATATATCTGACAGAATATTAAAATGGAAGAATGAGCAGCAGAAAAATGCGATTGGCTTGAAATTAAATATGTATCAAGGGATTAGCATAAAGGAGCTGCAATTTTGGTGTGAGGAACTTTTATGGCTTCTTTGGACACTTTATGAACAATTAGAAGAATCTGCACAAAGACTTGAACAAGGGGTTTTGTTGATTGGAAATAACACGCTGTTTACTACTGCTCTTGCTCAACTAAAGCACTTTGTTCAGCGTCAAAAAGGGAAAGCCTATACACTAATAGAGGATTTTTTAAGTCAATCGATCATTGTCGAGAAACAACCACCCCCAATTTACGATGTTACGGGCAAATCATCACGTATTGATATAGCGGTGTCAATTCTTGGTGGAAATCAATTAAGTCATCATAACGGAACTCTGGAAATGTCAACAAATATACTGTGTGAAATCCAACCAGAATGCTTATCTGAAATAGATGAGTTTGGTGAAATAATTGGCCAGGTTGAAAATGGGAGGGCGTTCATGAATGAAATGGAAATGACAGAAGATAACGAGAAGCTAGTAACCTTTAACTTCAGAAATATGAAGATTAAAGTTTTTAGAGAAGGGGAAAATATTAAAAAAAGAAAGATTTCAGACAAGAAAATCAACAAAGAGAACAAATTTTGCTTGAGATTTGAATGTAGTGTTAAGATCGGATATCTTAACTTTTTGGTATGACTTTTATCTTAAAAATCGCAAATTGTTACATGAATGTGTCAACGTTTCTATATGTCAGTTGTCGTATCTTTCAGATATCAACGATTTCTAGACCGTTTGTGGTAAGAAAACCTTCCAGTCCTGAGTGGATAGCAGATGCCACCATTACATGGGATCATGCATTTGGAAAATGGAATAGAGTTCCTTTTCAGGTTCCAAATGAAGCGCCTTGGGATCAGGTGGGTCAAATTCTAAATGAAAAATTTGGAATAGTCACTGGTGGCAGGGGTTTGACTAGTGACAACCTTTCTAGTTTGGCACAGAAAGTATTCAGGTGGGAGAAACGAGAATGAACGTAACTACAAATTTTTTTTAACCCGTATGAAATGTAAAAATTTACAGAGAAATCTTCATCTTGCATAGAAATTCTGAGCCACATCCGAAGTTAGTTACTTGGTCAAAACTGTGCATGGATAAATTTAATTGTGTAGACCCTAAAAATCGAGAGTTCACATTTTGGCAATGGTTTTATGAAACACTTAAACTAACTTCAAATCAAGGAAGTTGCCTAAAGAATCTTTGGAATGAGGGTCTAATTGTAGGATTTATTGACAGACGAGATGCAGAGACGCTTCTTTCTTGTTGTAAGCCGGGAACACTTTTGCTGAGATTTTCCGATACTTATTTGGGAGCTATCACAATCGCTGTTAATTTTCAGCCAGGTATGTGCTTGGAATAATTGGCGATAAATTAATCGATTCAGTGTAAAGTAACAAATAATTTTTATTTCTGCTTTTCTAAAAGGATCAATCCTGCATTCCGAGCTATTCAGATCTGAAGATCTTCAAACTAAAAACATCCTTGAATACATCAAAGGGAAAAAGTGTTTAAAGTACTTATATAAACCAGGTCAAATTCCAAATCTAGTCCCGAAAGAGGAAGCCTTTGGGAAGTTTTATAATGGCCAAAATGGAAAGGCATTATTAAGCCCATATTCAACTTTTGGTATTTCTAACGCAGAGAAAGTAAGATTGATGTAAAAATAATTTGTCACTTGGATTTTCTTATTTTGTTTGTGAATTTCGGCTAAGAGTAGAGTATGTATTCTTAGTTATGTATTTACAATTTTCTTTCCTGTGGGAAAATTCCAAAGTACGTTTGAATTTCAAATGATAATGTAATTAATATACCTAACTAATTTATTGTTGTAAACAGTTGTTGTTGTAAAAACAAATCGTCATCTTTAAAACACATGAAAATATTTGAAAATCACATGATTATTAAAATAAAACAGTGTCATTAGACTGTATAAACATTTTATCAGTGCAATAATTTCCACTACAAAAATTACAAAATAAAGAACTTACGATTCACAAATAAATTCTTGAAGATTTTCATGGCAAAAAAATCTAAACAAGATAACCTATCGCATACCACCACCTAATTTTCATACATACAAATCTTTTCCTAGTCATTCACAAAGCCCTAACAGATAGGTCGGTCACTAGTCACTAATATTTACATACAGTAACTATAGAACCAATGATATCATTACAAACTATTGATTTTCACCTGGTGCTAGTAGTTGCCAGCAAATAATTGACCATTTGGGTCATCACAATTTCACAAAATTGGAAGAAAGTCATTGTCTGAAGGAAAAAGATATCCCGCACATAAATGCGTAAATCCATAAGTCCGGTGATAAAAAGTCTTTTCTCCATTTCTCCATACTTTCGGACATACAGATTTTTCAGTTTCCCGGATTTCTTCCAAATTTCACCACCAATTCCGAGTAAGTAATGAAGTGAGGCAAGAATTAGCAAACTTCCAAATAACAAGTTCACCAAAATTCCTAATGGGAGTACCCTAGCATTGCGAATTAGGGAAGAAGGCATTAATATTAAAAGTACTAAACTACCTCCCACAAATACCGGTATGATAAATCCATCAAAGCAGGAATTTGCAATGCGGTTAAATACAAGCTGCTCTTTGTACAGAAAATATGCTTTGGAAAATGAAAGGCCCATATGAACCCGCTCTCTAGAAACAAAAATATTAGTTACTATAAAATTTGTGTAAAGGGAATTAATAAATATTAAACTTACTTTAAAACAGTTAGCCAAATACTAGTCAAGGCCATGAAGGAAATCACTATACCAATGACATAGGCAGATCCAAATATTGCGTAATATGAGTAAACCAAATCATTCATGGCATAAAATACTGCAAATGGTATTGAGTTGTAAACTTCTTTAGGTAGATATTTGGATGGCCAATAGCGCAAACTTTGTCTATTGTCAAGATGCAATATTAAAGGCATCATGGGCTGAATATGCACAAAACCTGTGAATATTACCGCAATTGTTCCCATTTTCTGTTCAGTTATTTGAGTAGACTTGTAGTTACAAGGAAGAAATCCTCTGTACAATCCCTGCCACTTTCTCCGCATTCCGAATAAGCAATTGAGAAATTGTATGAGTTCTTTTAGGTGCAGGACTATGGCTAGTTGTATAAGCCATGCTATAAAACGTGAGCTTGTATGAATATAAAAATCTAAATATTCTTTTTCCTGTGTATTGTCCAAATTTACTTGACCGGAGACATAGGTCAAGTAGCACAGATCCAAGCCATAACAGAATAACACAGAATACCAAATTATTAGACGATAAATTGAGCAAATTTTCACAGTTTGTGAAGCCTTTTTGTACTCAAGAGGAAGAAGGAGAAGTAATTGACCAGTGGCAAGAAAACGATCAAAACTGTGTTGCCATCGCTCAACATTCGAGTTGAGCACAAACTTTGGGGGTCGGATTTCGTTGTTGAAAAATATTTTCTCTGAAGACGATGCAATAGAAGAACTTAGTGGCCTAGGCCTAACCTTCATCTTAGATTTCGGTTTCTATAAAAATCCACACAGATAGACGCTCTCTTTATTGTGTATTGGTTACTTTCTAGCCACAAGCATAATTCAAATGAAATTCAATCTTCAAATTCAATTGCACTTTACCTAACGCACTTTTTGGTTTCATTACATTTATAGACATCAGACGCCAGTCTTATCATCGGATAAATCAGTGTTATTCCATTTATTCTTGTTTTTCTATCAATTTTAAATTAGTTTTCAATCTTGATAAACATTTCGTTAAAAATTACAGACGGTCGAAATCAATATGTTAGAAATATGAAAAGGTTGTTTACTTGGATAAAACATGTCATTGTAATTCATTATATGTGAGGAAAGTTAGATTAAGGTTCTTATGAAAAACAAATATACTATAATAGCTGCCGAATATGTTGATTATCTGGTAGAAGCAAATTTTCAAAAAATGTCCAGGTGTGTTTGTGTTTCTTTTTGTAGTATAAAATTCTCAATTCACTTTTTACTCCTGTTCAGCTCAGCTCAGTATAATATTTATGTTGATAAGAAGCAATGTTATGTATTGTTCATTTCCTCATTATAGCAATATGAATAAAGTTTCTGGACATGTAATATTGCGGATACTTCCGGCTGCAGTTGTAGTAATTTCAATTATTGCATTTTTAAATAAATTCGCAATCTCGTTTAAAACTTTTCACAAGTTATATTTATTGGTTTTTATCGATCTACTTTTAGAACCACTGCTTACACAGAGATAATTTTCTTAGGAAGAAAGGTAGAGAGAGCAGGATAAAATTACCGTTAGTCATCAATTCCGTTAGACTATGTCAGATATAAAATGATTTATCATTTTGTTGCCAGTTTTAGACAAAGTTTTGGTTGCAAATATGTACTGCTACTGAAACATTTTCACGAGTACTTTCTCACTGCTTAGCACCACAACTGGTTCAAAATATATAGAACAACAAAAAAACAACAATTAGTGTACAACAATTAGTGTAGGAGCTGCAAGTAAATAAATGCTAACTGTAGCTAATACTAAATAAATGCTTGTTTTGGTCTTAAAGCTCTTGTTAATATATCCGCCTCCATTTTTGTAAAAACATTTATGTGCCTAATAACTACTGAACACAAATTCGTAAACATTTGTCATAACATGTGCCTAAATATATTTCTGATATAAATATTTCAAACAAATCGAATTGTGTTATACTTAATGGCATTTTAAAGTGATGTTTCCTGGCTGAAAGCGCAGCGTAAAGTGTTTCCTGCTTATCACGTTATTTGGAGAGACAAAGACACTGTAACGATGCTGATGCTGCTGCTTAGGAGTATATTATGCAACATTTGCTCGAAATTGACTTTAATCAGCCACTTCCTTTACTGATGTAACCGCCAAAGAACCAAAAACGAACGCCTCAAGATGTACAGGTAAAAGATGCTGTTATGTCATGCATTGCCGCACTAAACTAATACAACCAAATCGTAATTTTATCAACCAATTTTTACGAGCTTTATTGATTTCGACGGATTTCAAATTCAATGGAAGCTACAAGTAGAATAAAAGAGAGCATTCTCACAATAAATTGGTACAAAAATAAATAATGTTTTGGATGGTTTGTACATGTTGGATGTTGTCGGGTCGTTCGACATATTAGAGTTTAGAGATGCCTACAGGCACTAAGCTAAGTGAAAGATAAGAACGCGCAAAATGTTTTATTGAATAGAAGTACAAATTTGTATGAAAGAAGAGTGATCCGATAACTTGAATTTAATTTTTTAAATGTAACTCATTAAAGTTACTATAAGAATACAAAATCTTTCAGTTGAAATACAATAAAAATATTCAATATTGGTAAAAAGCAAACGATTTGAAGCGAAAAGAGTAAAAACTAGATTTTTCACATTCAGCCAATAATGCACCCACCCATATTCTTCCCTCTGCAAATGCATAAATATTAAGTGAAATACATAAAAGTAAAATTACCTCTCACATAAGAGCGACCCAAATGGACCAGGTAATAAGGTTTTGACCTGTTATTTTAATCTCATTCAAATAATGTAATGAGAACCAGCTTTAAGTTTTTCTTATTCGTAATAAAATCACGTGCAAGCCACTAAAAAATTACGTATAAGCAAAACTGCTAAGGACAACAAGTAGGTAATTGTCATAAATTGGTGTACATTCACTCTTCCCCTTCCTATCATCGAGCAATAAAACCATAATGATATGATAAGAAAAGATTCGCATAATTTTAAAATTATCTGGGCAGGTAACAGTTTATTTTTCAAACCATCTAATATTGAGTATGGTCACGGTTTGGTGCTGTAGAAAGTGTAAGAGGGATAACAAACAGCACATATAAAAAGATAATTATTTATGCATGTAGTTCAAAGCCGAATTTGATGTTTACTTTTATGCGTTTAAGCGCAAATGTGTAAGCAATGTATTTTGCCTAAAAACAAGATAAATTAAATAATTCTCTTTAAAACACATCAAACATCCTTTCTCTTTCAGTACCTAATAATTTATTTTAAACATTTAAAAAAGTTTTCAACAACACGTCCTTTCTTTTGCTATATACCTAATTCATATCCGGCAACAAAACGAAAACTTTTAAGTTTTCAAAGATGAAAAACTGAGGGAAATGACATTTTTCCAAGCCATTTCACTATATCCGGATGAGCGCATGCATGAAATGACAACTTGTCAGACATTTTCCTTTTCAGAGGATTATCTCGTCAGGTAATCTTTCAACATGACATGTTTTAACATATAAACGATAATGTAAAAATTTATCTCGGAGAATGTACAAGGCGTAAAATATTATATCCACTTCATTTTCAATATCACCCACTACAAAACAGTTAACTATTCAAAAAAAGTAGGGAACTGTGCATCTGCATTGTTTCAGGCTGCAACTTAAATTCTCTAAATGCACAGATTATAAGCAGCAGCAGAAGAAGAATAAGAAGAGAAAAGTAAATAGAATTGTTTGTAAGTTATAATTAATTACTCACCCTTTTACAACATGAGTTTGGCTACATGAATCTTGTCAAAAAACTTAAAATTGAAAAGTGAAGTGTCAAGGAAACTAATATCATTTTTTGATGATTTATTGCATTACACGAATTGTTCTTTCAATTTTCCATTTGCACGTACTACTGTAAAATTCTCTGCCTGCTCATTATCTTTTGATTTTAAATGACATGTGCGAAGGGGCCATCCATACAAGTTTGAATATTTGATCCTGAGACGGATATCGAGGCTGCGAGATTATAGTTGTGAGATGGCACATTATTTTACAACAGGCCCCTTAACTCAAAATTCAATCATCCTCTTTACATGCTTCATTACATGCTTAAATCACGAATTACAGCATTTATTTGAATCGCTAAGGCAAGTAGGTAAATGGCTCTTGTCAAATCACACATGTGGCTGCCATCCTGCCAAAGTTTTTTCTGACAGAACGTTAATATGATTCCCTAATTATTATACCTGATTAATTTTTCATGACAGGAAATCCGTGGCGCCTGTGTAATTGTTTTATTATATAATTCGAGTATGTGGTGGGGCTGAGAAGGAAAGAAGGAAGATACGGAAGAAAAAAAAATCATCGTTTTATGAAATGACAGCCAAAAACGTATCGCCCACGGTTACGTTTGTGTGTTATCATTCGTTTCTCGTCTTTGTTACATTTTTATGCTTGACTTTTAGCACAGGACATGCATAAGTTGTTGCTGGCATAAAACCAGAGAGGATCGCCCATCAATCTAAATTGCTTTTTAAAGCATTATAAGTTATTCTGAGATGGTGATCTGTTCTACTTTATTTTGAAAGTTTTCGCTATTACATAACTTATCGCTTGAGGGAAAGGAAAAAATGGATATCCGGACTTCCAGCTTCTTCTGGTAGGAACATTTCCTTTTTATCTTTTGTAGAATAATGGCTTTTTGGTGTGCTGTTTTTGCAAGTTTAAAATAATTTGAGGGAATGAAACAGTTGTAATTTAAACGACAATCTTTTTATAACATGTACGTATTATTTTATGAGAGCCCAAAGATCATCATCATCATCAGTCTTATAACTGGTAATTTTATTGATGGGTTCTATCGCTGCAATTAGTGTGTAATTGAAGCTCCAGTAATTACTAAAGGCTACAGGAATGCACGTAGATAAGTCAGAATATATGTGAGTTCAGTTGTGCACTTGTTCTCTAAGTTCAAGTTATTTATCTATTCAAATACATGTTAACAAATTGATTCACAACTTGTGAATTTGCATGTTAAAAGATAAAGTATGAATTAAATTAATGCTGTAAATAACTAGAATATTGTTTTAAAATGTTGTAAACTGACACTATGAATTGCTCGGTGACATAATTCGTTATATAGTTAGAGTTAGACTATAGCTACAGTATTATGAGAGAACTCAATGAAACATAATTGAGAAGAGAAAATTAGTTATTTTATGATCACTAATATGTCGTAAAGATTCTAACTAACTGAATGTAAATTATAACAATGTAATCATATATATTGTTTATTTATTATTTGTGAATGTCAGCCTTTCCTAACCATATTTTGTGTTTTGGAAAACAAGTGATACTTATCGTTAGTAGCAAACACAATATTATGCTTTAAGATATATTTTTAATGGAGTATACTTAGGTAGTGGTAAAACATCCAAAATATTTTAGTTAAAGTCGGTATCAATAAATCATAATTGCTTTTCATTTTCACAAACAACCCGGACTTAACAGGTTGGTTACAATAAAATAGTGAATAATTGTTAATAATAGCATATTTATATGTACAGAACAACTACAAATATCTTAAGACCTTTCTTATGTGTTTTTTGTTGCCTCAAGCACAAGAAATAATGCTAAAACACATATATTCCGCACCCATACTAAAACATTCCAGGGCTTAATATTTTGGCTAAATATTTTCCCGTCGTTTTATTTGCTAATTTCGACTTCGTTACAAAATAAAAACTAAACGATATGTCGCAATAGTTTCAATATGCAATCATTTGCTCATGAAAAGTCAAGTTAAATTTTATGCAAAACTATGAAATAATTACTGTAGAATAATTCTTTTTTTCTGTTATTTAGTGTTACTGCCTATTATGTATCTAGTTTTTCCGCAACGACAGTTTCCTGTTGACAACAATAAAATCTATCAATGAAATGTATGAATGAATTAGCTCAAGCTCACCAAAACAAATGAAA
>JAQIXX010004939.1:0-15033 GCA_034700605.1 Willowsia nigromaculata
TATTTTTTTAAATTTTCGACTGTTCCAAAATAAAGGACATAAAGGACATTAAAGGACGTCCTTTATTTCTTAAATTCGGGACCTGAAAAAAAGGACTGTCCTTTAAAATAAAGGACGGATGGCCACCCTATTGATAGATGTCATGTAACATATAGCCATAAATCAACAAAGATTAGCCAAATTTGAAATATTGAGTTTCAATACAGCGTTTTTAAATGGGAAATGCAAAGTTTAAGCAATGTGTTCCTGACCAATTATTGCATCTTAGCATTTTCAAGTATACGCATATACAGTCGTACATTTCCTAGATTTTTATAGACGAAAGGATATGCATTAATGATTGCAAGTATTTATAAATTTATAAGTAAAGAATTGTGTTCGTTATTATAGAGGAACTACTTGGTAAGGTGAAGTTTAAAAATTACGAATTCAAGATTTGATAACATGAAATGAAGGGTGCCTAAAACAAGCTTTGTACTAGTGTTTTTATGCGTTTCAATGTTTGTAGCAAAAAATATAGCAGATTTTACGTCTTTTATTGTATTTTTATTATTACAACACTGCCGTTGTTACTTTGTATAATTATCAGACTGTTACGCACTATGAGGAAGGATGGTATTATTTTTTGTTATTATGAATTGCATTTCTGAATGAAATAAAGGTATTATATGTAGTAATTGATTATTTTGTCATATATTTTGTACACGACGACAAGACAATAGCATTACCATCATAAATTCACTTTCTTTTCTACGCCACGAAGATAACTCCACGAAGTATTGTTGCTCTAAAGATGCAACAGAAATGAATCTTAGTTAAGTCGAGTTGACAGTCGGCTGCAACGCAGCAGTTAAGTATAATCGTGACAGAAAGCTCACAAGTTGTCAGTGTGAAAAACTGTGAAAGGGTTCTCATATAAAAAGCTATAAAAATAGCATATCTCTTCTTCAGTCTCCTGGCAGGTTCGTAATCAGTTACGACAAAATGATAGGAAGGCTCTCTACATAATTGCTATTGTCTACCGGCTCAGTCTATAAGCAAGATTTATGGTTAGAAACAAAAGAAGCATTACGTTTCATGCCAGTTTAGAAAATTGCAATAATCATAATGCAGTTGCACTAGTTGTATGCATTGCATGTTTTGCGGACTTCGAATGAGTGCTAGCGATATAGCGTTGACTTTTCATTTTCATTATCATTACTACATCAAAGCTGAAAGTCGCTATTTCTCATCAGTCATCTCTCCTTTGTTTCGTGCAGTGCTTTTTAAAAGAATTTTTGCCTGAAAAAAATCAGTCGTCATGAAATAATCAGGAAAATGCTCAAGAAGAGCGTTTCAAATGAAATATTTGTCATATATTTGATAGTAGTTATCTCAAGTCCTACAAAGGGCGTTCCGGGCCCACGTGCTTTACTGTGAGTGATTATTCAAGTGCTCAAATGATACATGCAAATGTATCAGTTTACACTTATTCCTCAAAGACGTTATGTGGTTATATAATTATCTTTCCAGGGACACAGGATCTACTTCCGTTTGCATATCATTGGAAGAAATCAAATCGACTATTCGGCAAGCCAAGCTTGCTTACAACCTACTGGAACCCGTTAAATTTTCACCTCACAAGGTTCATCACCATCATCATGATTTAGATTTGCTTGGCAATGTCCTAGTTGAAACCTCTAGTACACTAGCTAAAGACTTTAATCTCGACTACGAGCAAATCTTTTCTTACTTACCAAAACTTGATGTAGAATTGACTGATATTTTGAAATTTTGCCCGGTGATTTTTAAACCGAAGAAATGTAAGGTAAATGTCTGATACTTTTTAAACAGTTTTCATGCATTATTATAGCTGGAAGTATATACAATGTGACGAAACACATTTGATGGTCATGTTTTTGGGAAAATAATATCTGGTGTAGGTTTTAAAATATATAACTTTATCTGGACACTGTAACAACTTGAATCATCCAGATTGGGGAGCCGCAGTAACTCCATTTCAAAATTTACTTCCGCCAGAAAGACCTGACGGATTAAGTGAACCTCGGGAGTATGGTAAAGATCTCAATACTTTACCATCACCAAGAGTTGTGTCATCCCAAAATCATCAGGATAGAGTTGTCCATGATCATGCAGTCATTGTTATGCTAATTGCATGGCGACAAATTATTGATCATGATATCACGTTTACAGCCGAAACGAAAGGTAATACATTTTCCTTTGCATTAGCCTCACGAAACAAATTATATTTTAAATTCAGTAAGCAAACGGTTATCTCATGTTTCCCCAATTTCATATTCAATTTTACTTAGTTTTCAATTTCAGAGTACAATAAAGGATGCATACGTCATTACATCAATGAATATGGTCAATGATTAATCACAATGACAGGAAGAAGCTACCTTAACTTAATTTCATTGGTCATAGTCGTAAGAAATATAGACGTTATTCCATTATGGCAATACTACTGTCCTTTGTAATAGAACCTCAAAATTTGACCTGCTTAATTGCACTACATTATGTGTCAGTGAGTTTGCATCTTGTTTGTGGTATATTATGAGCTGCACGCAATATTAAATTGTATACATAATGAGTTAAATGAAATTCTTTGTGCAAAGTACCTTAATTCGTGACCACAAATTTTATGCAAATGAATAATTGGTGTTCATTGTTTGTTTCAATTTTACGGTTGCGATTCAAGTACTCTAATTCAAACGCTAATTGCACTTCCATTTACGACACTATAATATGATAAGGCATGCATGTTGACGAAGATGAGAAGACAGCATGAAGTTAGAAGGGTTTTTGTTATATCTTTAAAATAATTCAGAACAGTTGAAAGCATGTAGCATTCATCTAAAACTCTTATCGTTCATCAATTAGACTTCCAGAACTCAATACAAAGTTTGCTTCCCAGTTTGTTTTATGTATATGCATTTTGAAATCTAGATACAGCATCCGGTAAAGATCCTGATTGTTGCTCAGATCATGCGTACGGGAATGAAGGTAAATTAAACCATCATAACTGCTACCCTATCAGAGTGTCCCACGATGACGAATTCTATTCTTACCACAATCATCACTGCATGAATTTTGCGAGATCGTTGACTGGTGTACGAAGTGGATGCAGACTGGGTAATTATTTCAATAAATTTGCCCCAATTTGCTAGATTTTTAGAATCTTTCCTCTCAACCTAAATTTGATGATATTAAAATTTAGGTCCAAGGACAGCTTTTAATTCAATAAGTTCCTTTTTGGACGCTAATTTTCTCTACGGGTCACACATAGAATTGGGAAAAAATTTGAGATCTGGAAAATATGGAGCGTTAAGGACGTTGCCGCTGTTTAAAGACTATGGACTGAAAGATTTGCTACCATTAAAAACTGAGGAACCTGATGATGGATGCATTCGACCAAATTCTGATATTTTTTGCTTCCTTGCGGGTTTGATTTTTAAATTCTAATGAATTTAATGCACACGTAAATTTTGGAATATTTAAGCAAAATACCTAATTTTAACAGGAGACACTCGTGTAAATGAGCAGTTGGTTCTAACTACGTTGCATACAATCTTTATGAGAGAGCACAACAAAATTGCCAATGTGCTAGCTGAAATAAATAGTCATTGGGATGATGAGAAGCTATACCAAGTAAGTAAAAGCAGATAACTATTTGAAAATCATGGTCTTACATTTTAATTTTATTGCACTTCTTGAGATACTACATGAAACCTGACTGTCAATGTTTTTAATAGGAAACCCGAAAAATTATTATTGCAATGGTGCAGCACATCACGTATAATGAGTTTCTTCCAATGATATTGGGGAGGGATTTACTTCACGAGTATGGACTCTCTGTTGAAGAGGTAGAGTAATGGTGAATCTATGTTAAGCACATGGAAGTAATCATTACCAAGATATTACAAAGAAATGATCCTCTCATTTGTACTCAAACTATTCTATTTAATAGGGTTACTGGACAGGATATGATCCTTACACTAATCCAGGGGCACTGGAAGAATTCATAACTTCAGCGTTTAGATTTGGGCACTCCTTGCTTCCTCATAGAATTGAACGTTGGTCAACTAGTCACCATTACATTGGTACTTAAATACAATGAAAATGATGTTGATATGATCTCAGGCGTATCATAAACTGTTTTAAATCCTTTAAAATGGCATATTTCCAACAGATTCAACAAAACTTCATGAAATGCTTCGGCAACCTTTCGACATGTTTAGGGCGGGATACGCCGACACTTACATAATGGGATTGGTTAATCAATTGGCTCAAGTAATGGATGAAGGCGTCACTGATCAAGTAAATGTTCCAGAAACGGGTTTTTGAAGTTTTTAAATTTTAAATCAAGTTCACAAATAATTTAATCTTGTATCATTTGTCACTTCAGGTCACCACTCTTCTTTTCAAGGAAAAGGGCAAATCTTTTGGAATGGATTTAGCAGCAATGAACATTCAGAGAGGACGCGATCATGGAGTTCCTTCATACGCAGCATACAGAAAAATATGCGGTTTATCTCCAGTCACAGACTGGGATGATCTCATCGGAATCATGAGAAACGAAACTGTCTACAAGTACAAATACATATACAGGTAAGTTTGGAATCTCGGATATTAATTATCTCATGTCTGTGACAGAAGATAATTATGATGCACCTGACTATCTAGTTCCCCGTGGGATATTGATCTATGGTCCGGAGGCGTTTCCGAAATCCCAAAAGCTGGTGCATTGATCGGACCAACATTTGGTTGTATAATTGCAAAGCAATTTAAAGCTCTACGTTATGGAGATCGTTTCTGGTATGAATTGCCGGATCTACCTTCCAGCTTTACGTTGGGTGAGTGAAAAAAGATGATAAGGTTTGGGGCATCTTGCGAAACCTTCATTTCTGTATATGTAATGCATGCAGAATGTAGATTGTACCAAGTATTTATCATAACTTAAATCATTCACAGATCAACTGAATGAAATTAAGAACATGAAATTGTCTCGGCTACTTTGTGACAACGGGGACGATATCAAAAGCATACAAGTTTATGCTATGGTTCATCCAGATCATCAAATGTACGACTTTCAATCACTTTATCAACCTCTTTTCCGTTGTTCAGTTGATGATGTGTACATGTCTTTTTTTTAGAAATCCAAGATTGTCTTGTCACAGCCAAGTTCTTCCACGAATTGATTTAGAGAAGTGGAGAGATACTCTCGAAACGGTAGGTATTCCCTTGTATCTTCATGACCCAGAGCCTGAATCTCAATTTAGAGCTTATAGGACTCCAGAGGAAGCGATGCAGTCAAACATAACCTTATCTAACACAACTATAATATGATTATTATGCTAACGCTCAAAGCTTTATTAATTATTTGCGCACAAAAGTTGTTGCTTCAATCAATGCCGGTTTGTCTTGTATTTTATTGTAGAAAATCTTTCCTAGTCTTACATGCTTTACTTGTTGTATGAAAACAGAATGGAGGAAATATTGCCAAACCTTCGGATACGGAAGGACATCAGTCTGTACTCCAAACTGCACACTTGCATACAGACTTGGAAATAATTAAACCACCTTTGTATGACAGTAGATTTTTAAAGCACAAAAAGCCTCGTCATAACGGGATATCTTATGACAAAAATCCCGAAGCAAGCACAAACTCATCATATAATCCTGGAAAACTGACAGAGGATCCCTTGTTTTATGAAAAGTTCATTCCACCTTTCCGCCAAATGCCTGTAGACGATGTTGTAGGAGGTAAAAATGTAAACGAGCAACTACAAGTCCATAGGCCTTCTTACGACGAATTTAAAAATGAGCACTTTGAAAGCCCCTTCCCTCCTCCTCATCAGCCTCCAGAGTTTTCTGGTTTCTTTCCAGGTCCGCCACCTGGTCCACGCTATAAACCTAGTTTATTAAGCTTAGTTAAAAATCGTAACAGCTTCTTAATGAAAATCTTTCGTAGACGCAGGAAAAATATGCCATTTAGAGTTGCACCTTTTCCACCCTCTCCATTTCCAGGGATGGGAGGTGTTTTCAGTCCCAACCCTGGTTACTTGGTGCGCCAAAAGTTTTGGGCTCCGGGTTAATTAATTTTGGTCAGTATTTCAATGCAATTATTATTACAAATCCACACACAAATTGCTCTCGTTTTTGTTGAATGTTAAACTTCAAATGTTAATATTTAATTCTTCTTAAATTAAGACTTTTGTACTTACACTGTTTGTTTTGTTTATACATATAAACACTCGAAATAAAATAATAATAAGTGAACAATAAGAAAACAACCATCTAAATCTATGTACAAATCACTGCATAATATTCAAACAAACCTTACTAATGAAAAAGACGATAAAAGAAGGCTAAGTATAGTAGTACAGTAAACTGTAAAAAGGGATAGTAAAACATTAAGTTCCATAAATGCATCAAACAATTTCAGTTCCTGGATAGACTAGAGACACAAGTGCGACTCAAAAGTTGGCATTCACGACGAATCTAGGCGTTCGTTCTCTTCTTGTTCTGAAGTAACATTGGTATTTGCGACACTTTCTTCTGTAGATGCATCTTGTAACTTTTTCCCACGAAGCTTATTCCAAAGTCCTTTCATCGTATCTTTACGTGAAACTAAAACACTCAGTTGCAGTCTTTTTGTAGTAATATTATGAATAGGACCGAAAGCTAACGCGACAACTGTACATGTCAGGCAGATAACATTATATGGCATTGAAAAATCTGGCGTGGATAGATTTATCAACAAAATTCTAGAATAGTAAACATGGTTCGCGATTTTGGATGGCACAGAGTCTTTGGTGAAATTAACTTCAAATCTAGCCGCAGGTAAATAAAACCCATGATTAGCATCTGGAGGATATTCATCCCATTTGAGGTGTCCTTTCTCTACGGTAAACTTGGCTGTTACAGTTGATAATGGTGGAATCCCGACATCTAATTCCAGCTTGTGCATCATTTTTCTGTCTCGGCCAGGTGTGTAATGGAAAATATTACCTGATACAAAAACACAACCGATTAAAAGGTTTCCTCTCCTCTAATAGTAGGAAATTATTGTCATTAAATAAAAATCTTACCCGCTGGAACTGGCAATTTATTGCCTCTGTGGGTCACTTCCATTTGAAGACTATGCAAATACGGACGAATGTACCAGGGGAGAACTTCTACGTAGAGAACATTCAGGAATTTGTCCTTCAAGTGGTTGGTCATTTCAACAATTACTTCCCCATATTCTTGACCGTAGCCTAAAATATTGATAACCAACTTGGTTGTTTTTAAAATTGATATTTATCGAATATAAGTTGTGTTTATATGTTGTTGCAAATACCTCCCATGTACTTGATTGGAGTAAAAATCAAGTCGGGATCTTCCACACTCGTAGCTGGTATGTCTATGACTTTTAAATTGTTAAAATTTTCTGGATCTAGTGAGCTCCAAGAGGAAACATTCCACAAGTTAATATTGGTCTGTTTGGACAAGTGACAAGGGAAAAGTGCCAGGGAGCCTAGAACTGTTCTTGCAAAATTTTCGTGGGGTCTCGGATTTCGTGGTCGATCCAAGACAAGAGACAAGGATAGCTTTAATTGAACCTCCTTTTCCAGACGATAAAATTTAATTGAGGCAGAATGATAATGCGTATTGAACACTTGCTTGGATCTCAAAAGAGAAGAAATTCCACGCTGAAATAAAAATTTTGAAGCATTTGATATACTGACTGAGTTCTACACGTGACGCTTTTATCATTTCCAAAATACCATAATAGTATTACCATTATTCCACAAGGCAATAGTTTTGTCCGTGGCGTTAAATTTTCTGTACATATATTTTCCCTCGGCAGATGTCCAACCATAATAAAAAGCTTCTTGGGGGCCGCTGGCTTCTGAATACTTTTATGGGGTCTATATGAGAAAACTGGCTCAATCGACGTGGCTTTATCAAGAAAGTTTAACGAAGCACAGGTTAACCCACTAAGTCTGCTAGTCAGTCCTTTCCAATTGGAATCTGCATTACTACAATAAAGGAATAACAGCTATGAGAACAAAACTACGCAGGGAACATGGAAGAAAGAGATTAACTCAAATGATTAATAGTTTACCTTTCATCATTTGACGCAAACCAAGCACTAATTTGTGCACCAGTTGGCGCAGAGGTATTAGACTCGCCCCATGAATTCAGTCTCCAATATCCCTGCGTCAAACTGTACTGTAGTTCGTACACATCATGAGCATTCAATATTTCCAGTAATGCACGAGGAAATAGTCGAGAATGGTCTGGATTATGCGTTGCAACGCGATCCGTTAATAAAAATTCCATTCGTGTGTAAATATGGCCACTGGGTAGACTTCGAATCCAAAGAGACTCCTTGAAAGTTTCATTGTGGTTGGAGCACCTTCCAAGTTGGACACTACTAACCAGGAGCACCAACAATGGAATAACGGTAGATGGAAAGCCTCCCATGATATCTGTATAAAAGGAAGAAACAATGTATGTGACATTTACTTGACAAAGTTTCTTGATAATTAAACAAATACAAAAGATTATTGAATGTTGAATACGAATGGAGAAATCACTTTTTCTTCACTTACAACAGTTTATGAACCTTTGTTATTTCTTACAACCGATATTCTTGGAGTTATCTTCTCTCCCCATGGACCACATAGTCTCACAGTAACGTACATGCAGTTTAGTTTAATTCGCTTAGTTAACTCGTTAGCGTTCCGGTAAACAACTCCAGCTCACTTCGATTTTCTTTTCGACACCGCACCGGGTTCTCCACCACAAGTCAGCTGGATTTCACTGAAGAGCTACTAGCTAGAGTAGCTCGCACTCATACAAACTACAAACACAGCACAACACTCGTTGTGACGGACGACTCGCTCCCTTTCTGTCAACTTTTATATCTTTTACTGGCGTAATTTTGGAGATGCATGGAATGTGAACGATATGAGTATACCGAGTATACGAGTGAAAAACATGCACAGCAAGGTGCAAGTTGCATAATGCAAAAACTCCACTTTTACCTTTTCGCTTTTTTTGGTGCTGAAGATGGAGATTTTTCCGTGACTCTTGCGAATGCGAAGATTGAATGAAAGAAAGAAAAGATTCTTTTCGATTACACAATTGAGATTTTAAAAAACAAACAATTTTATTGATTATAAATGAAGAAAGGTATTTTATTTTTGTGAAACAAAATATGATGCTTTAATATGCTGTAGTACGTCTGCTTTCTCGGAAACATTTTTACAGGTTGATTCTATTCTCTTTTGCCCATTTTTTCATGACTGAAAGTATCTTTTCCGCATTTTGTTTGGGAGAGTTTCTCAACAAAGTTATTATATCATGCAAGGATTCCCTACAGACAAAAGATAGCATGAAAAAATTACCCATATCATTATTCAGCAAGCAAGTAATAATACAAATACATAAACTAACTTGGGCTCATGTCCAGCTATTATAAGCTGGAAAACTCCAATACAAGCACCTCGCTTTCCTTCCCAGTTCTCTTGGGACGCCTCAAACTTTTCAAGAATATCAAACGCTTTTGCTGCATAATAAAATTGTCCCATTCGGTAACATTCATTGGCAATTAGCTAAAATAAGATACAAAAAGAACGTGTGACGCATTTCCAATAAAACGCAGGGAAATGCAAAAATAACAACAATGTAAAATATAAACCTGAAGTAATTGGAATGATTCTGGACTCGTTTCCATTCGTTCATATAACTCCCACGCAAGTCTTGGCTTCTTGTTCATGATATCTAAAATATTAGTATTTTCAACGGTCATGTTTTTCCAGCAAATAGATATAGGATTGCAATATGTGAAGATATTCTTACAACATCGTGCCAGCCATTGTACGTAAGTAAAATCGTTTCTGATCTTTTCACTTTGAACCATCACAAGTAATTCCTCAGCTTCTTGAAATTGATTCAGCATCCCCTTGGCCTAGCAAAAGGGGATAAATGAATTTAATTTGAACAATATTTTTCCATGTTTAGCAATAAACGTTACGTTTGTCATTTTTTAGAGAGAAAGTTCAGGCATTCCCAACCATTTTCAGCATATATACAGCAAATTTTTACCTGTGCAAAGTTAAAGTTGAATGTATCATCATTGAAGTAGTGCGTCCGAACTGAATTTAAGTAAAGGGCACAGTGATCAAAGTTTCCTCCAAGAAAATGTGCTGATGCCATGCAGAGTCTGCCAAATATTGAGTCATGTTCGGATTCACTGGACCCAACCCTATTAAAGTAGTTTTGAGCAGCCGTATGATATTCTCTCTATAATAAAAAACATTACTATATCACATAAAATATTATCGTAATTGTTTTATATGAAAAGAATATTATGCAAAGTCGTGATTTGTGATAAAAGTTATCACAATGCCCCACTAACGTTTCAATTTTGGTAAAACAGAAGCACATTTACAATAGCAAATAGGATGAACTCAGGTATTGATTGAGGCTTCAAATCTTTCATTAGATTTGAGGCGTTCGCTACGTCGTCCTGCAAAGATACAATGGACCAGAGCCTGTGTAGTTAACGATAAGTTAAATTGAAGACGTAAACTGTGTGCTTATATTATGTTGTGTGTTAAAAACCTGTTGCAGGTAGTAAATGACAAGATTCAGTCTAGCTTCAGGTATGACGTCTAACAACTTGGGCAACACTTGCAGAGCACCTTCTCCTCCCCTGAATACAACCAAGTTATGCCTGATCAGGTCATAGGCGTTCGAGTACACATTATGTTTGGTTTGCTCATGTTGGTTCTGAAAATCAGATAATACAAGAAACCGATTTATACGTATATACAGCTTGGAAGCATGCAATTCTGACCATTTAAACAAGTATGCTACCATTATGTTCAAAAGAGGTTTCAGTTCCTTTTCTGCTGCTGCTCCGTTATACAAGCGGAAAGTATTGCAGGCTCGTAGGTTCAACGCTATCGCAGAACCTTGGTACGCCTGGAGGTAGACTGCGAGCACCTCCTGTGAAACATCAAAATACTCCAGTCGATGATAACAGAGGGCAACGTAGACATTCAGGGCAATGTGATCCCTTCAGGTTGGCAGAAGAAAGCGGAGAAGAAACAAAACATTATGTTATCATATACAACCGAAATATTATGTAGTATTTAGCTACATCAATGAAAAGCAAATATGTAGACCCTTATTATGACGGTATGCCCAATAATACGCAAGAAAACAAGCTAAAAGAAAGTAACCTATGATTATTAATAAGCTTCTCGACCAGATTGAGCTCCTTCTGGCATTGTGACACAATTAAATCAATAAGGTGAGGTGAAAGGGCACTCATTGTAAAGCTTAAACTTTTTTCTTCAAACAAACCAAGTCTGTGAATAAAGCAAACTAAAAAGTAATACAAGCAGGACAAATTTTCACACTTCAGCAGTATGCAAGTACATAAATGCATTGCCTAAAGATCTAAGATCAAATGATCTATAATGAATATTGCTAACAAACCGGTTATCCAGCAAAATCCGTTTATAAATATCAATGGAGCTCTGGAAATCATGTCGAAGATAATGAATGGATGCGAGGGAGAGCTGGTTCTCCAGATTTTCTTCAAGCTTGCGATGATACAACATCAATGCCTCCTCATTCCCTAATTTGTGTGCTAAATGAAACAAAAGCCTGCTTTTTATACTGCAATCGGATCCTTTTTCTGCTGCATCTTTGGCTTCGTTGTACATTCCCATCGCAAAATACGAGCAGCCAATATTTAGCCAAAGCTTAGATTCATCCAGAGATGGATCAGTAGAACCAGCACGTCCTTCTTGGGTGGCCTTTAGAAGGGTCTGAAGTTCTTCAAGAGCGCGAGGAAAGTCGCCCAAGTGGAAGCAGCAGTATGCAATCAAACCAGGATTTTTCAGTTCGTTCGTAGACCTTTGAAACTACAGGCACGAAACAAATAATGTAAAACTCAAATCATGCAACATGTCACATTTACGTAATTGACTTTATACCTCTAACAATGTTAGAGCTCCTAAGAAATCCCTCTTTTCCAAAAAATCCTGCAACTTTGGCAATTTGTTCTGAGTTGATTCTGCTGATGCTGCTGACGCCGAGTCAACGGCGGGACGAGTTCTAGAAAGAAGCTACAGGAAACGTAAATTCAAAAGAGGTTGAAATTTAATGTTTGTCAAAACATATCTAGCTATAAGATCTTTGAAAATTAAAAAGTGTCATACCATTGCTATTGCGTATGCCAAGAACTTTTGTTTTGAGTACTATTAGAGAAGAGAGAGGAAACTTGATAACAGTTTTTTAGTCCACTATTGATGTTAATTGTGCTTGATGTACAGAAACTAAATCTTTCACATCTTCAGTAATATGGGACAGTGGGATAGAACTCGTCACACAACTTCTCATATTACCAATGTCTTGACTATGTTTGCTTTCAAGACCTTTCTCCTATCATCGTGTGTGAGTGAAAGCAATGTTTGCTTCACAACGTATCTTGGTTACTTGCTACTCGGCTACTCCCCTCCATTTCACCATGAAAAGTGCGTGTTGTGTTCTGACACAACTCAACAGAGGAACGCCAATAACGGCATACTACTCAGTCTCGTCCATAAATGTCTCGTCAACTCGTCATGTAATTGCATACATTTATAAACAATGTTTTGTAGACACAATTCAAACTTTGTTAGTTATGATTACATAAAATACATTTCATTTTTATTCAAGAACACACGATGAATTTCAAGTACAAAGTTATAAAAATATAATATATTAGTTAGAATTTTAGATTTCCGTTTTGACATCATTAGACTTAAAAATTTTAAAAATTACGTATTGTAAAAAATTCTTCTGCTCTTCTACATAACAATCTTAGTATGCCCCAACTTAATTCATTCACACCGGTTTCCTCACCAAAGAACACACTTCATGTACATTCTTTAAATTTATAATGTATGTATAATGTATAAACATATATAATATTTAACTGGAAATCAAATACAACAGCTTTCCTACACTTAAGTTCAGTTTGAGCTTAATTAATTTCATTGACTCCGAAATAAGGTGATACCACAACACCATGTGTGAGTGGCTACTCGGTTTTCAAACAAATCACCGAGGACGCAAAATGGAAGCATTTGGGTTGCAGAAATAGTTGCAATGTTGCTCTCTTCGATAATATTTTGGATGGTGTGAATAGAAAAAACAGGAACAGACCATGATATCTTCGTATCCTGGAAAAAATGAGCAAAAATTAACCATAAATGTAATTTCTTTTTAAATTAAAGTTTACATTAACAGTATGCATATTATAGAATGTCATTGTTCATTATACCGGCTTGTGAGGATGATAAAGTGATATTACGGCTCGATACTTCCTGCACTCACTTTCTGGTCCAATAAGTTGAATCCACCAAGAAACTTTTCTGTTCCGAATTGTTGCAAACCGAAGAAATGTTTTCCCATCATATTGCAGATAAAACGGTGGCCAACTGGTAGCTGAAAGCACAAATAAAAATGTACCAACACACTAATATGTTTATTCACACATTCTACAAAATCGAATGCAAGAAATATGCTACTCACTTATTTCCAATCCCATAAAAAGTCGATCAACTTTTGTGAAAACTCCTGACGACTCCGTAGCACCAGTGATTTTATGACATTGCACCAAATGATTGAAGTATTCGGACAGATTCACGAATGTGTTTTCTCGGCACTTGGTTTCAATGTTGAGCTGACACTTCACGGGTCTAAAAGACAAAATAAAGTTGTATTATTATGGCATGTTGAAAGATGTGTAAGTGGTCCACTTGCACTCCTTGATGATGCATCTACCATATATTCTTGATTTGAAGTTATTAAGTGCAAAGAAAACACCTGAATTCGCAAGCCTTTTCATGATTGTCCATTTCCGAACGAAAAAGTAAGGCTTTACATCCCTGAGACTTGTTCGAGCAGTTGAAGAGATTACTCGACTTGGAAGATGACTTCGTTCCATCCAACGGTATGCCGAATTTCTTAAAATGGGCAACCACTGACTCGGCCATAAAATTCCTAGATCCGTTATACGGAGCTGAGCAAAGTGCGCATTTCGCTAGCCGCTTTAGACAATCCCCACAAACACTGTGGCCTTTGTCACAGTTAAAGATCTCCATCTCCGGAATTGAAAAACACACAGGGCATTCCAAAATGCTCGAAAATTCTTGCTCCCTCGTCATGGGTCTTCCTGGCTTATCATGTCGTCCTGGTTCGCTGACATCAGTAGATATGCACAAGCCACTGAACTCAACCACCGCATTCTGATCTTCTAAAAAATCGGGATAACGTTCCTGGTAATAGTTTTGCTCGCGCTGATACCGACTCCTGTTGTAACGGTGACCCGAAGATCTGTAGTTTTTGTTGAACGCCATATTTTCTGCAGCAATACGATTTACACCTTTAGACACACACCTTAGAGCTTCTTTTGTCGTTTCAAATAGGGAATCAGGAATATAAAAATTTTTGTAAAATTGTATTTCAGTTAAAACAATAGTAAACAATGCTAACGCTTCTTTCGGACTTTGTCTGACTCTGGCTAACCCGACTAATGACTGATGTACTGACAATCACAACCGAACTTTAAAAAAAATGATTCCGACCAAAATATACAAAAATTGAAAACAAAACCGAAGTCCGTGTCCGGGTAGAGGAGTTATTGACAGTTCAAAGTTCACGCGCTAACCGGTTCACCACACTCCTCGCCTCTAGCATCTAGTGACAAATTGAATGGGATGATTGAGAAATACTGCCTGATCCGATCTTGCTTGAGCTTGCATTTTGTAAAAGCACTCAACTCTTCTTGACGTTTTTCAATACATCGTAATCGTTAGACTCTGTGATTTAAGGATTTGGCATATTTTTTATCTTTACTCTGATCACTCTGAGCTTCAGTATGTATCCGAATTACATCAAGAGAAGTCGTTTAAAGCTATGTTGATTTTGCATATTTTGCATATTTTGGAAGGATCGTGCATATTGCATATGATAGCG
>JAQIXX010004940.1:0-15028 GCA_034700605.1 Willowsia nigromaculata
ACCTACATCAATCCCAACAACAACCGCCGCCTTGTGCCGCAAAAGACAATCGTTCGTGGCGGCAGAGATACCATGACCGTATCTAGCTATGGAAAAGTTTTGAATTGGGTATTGATGCCACGGGTCAATGTTGATGGTTACCCCATGAAAGATGCTCTGTTCTCTTTGCAGATTCTTCATGACACAGCTTAACTCTGGACCAATGCTCATGTTGTAGAATGTAAATTGCGTGACGCCCATCATCCTGTAGAACTCGAACCACTCAAGAAAGTGAAACACTTGGTTGTACTCATTCAAGGGAGGCACACAAACGGAGAACTGGTGCTCGTAATTCTTCTCCGAGTCATCAATATTCTCAGATGGCAAGGATTGATGATGGATTGGAATTCGATTTGTATTCTCTGTGGTATTCCCAATTAGGATGGAAACTGAGCTGGGTTTTTTCATTGGGTGGTCAGCGGTGTCATTGATGTCGTCAGTCTCAATGGGCATTGGACACCGGATAAAGTTTCCAGCAAATCGAAAATCCCAACCGGTCATCATTTCCATGTGACCTGGAACCACCACGGACGTCTCTTCCTGCGAGTTGTTGTCATTTCCAAAGTAAAATCGGCATTTTACCGGTAAATCTTCCTCAAAAGTACGATAGCCAGAAATCACATGCACTTCTGGAGATGAGAAGGGAAAATTCTTAGAAAATGAGTAGGCCGAGTAAACACTAAAGTTGTAAATTGGATGATGTACATTCTCCCAGTCATTTCTTGATCGAGCTAATTTATGGTAATTTTCAGAGTTTTTTCTTTTGAGGAACTCCTCTCGAGAGCCACTTTTAGCAGCAAAAAATAGAAGATAAATGTAGAGGAGAAGAATGGGCAGGATTATCGCTGTGTGTTTTCGAAGCGAAGAACGCGAATTAATTTTACGAGACGGGTGATTAACCATGATGGCAAAATTAACAATAATTTTACAAATTTACTAATAAAATGCCTTAATTTATATTAATAAAGCATGCTTTTTGAAAAACGCTTATAAAAACACGATGTACAAGTGTGAGTTGTTGGCGTTTCCAATTGCCTCTGCACAGTGATTTCACTTGAACATGTCGTATAGAAATCATGCACACGGAATCTGCTATTAATTTCTATTGTTACTGGGCCCTAGTCATTGTGCATAATATGAACAAGCATAACACACAAACCGGCCCCTTAAATCGTATTATGACTCATAATTTAGAATGAGCATTGTTACTGCATCCCTAAACAATATTATACAGCATGCATGTGAACGGCATAATACTCAATGGGGAAAGCAAGGGAACGCCCAAGCAATAGTGTTTAGTGTTTTGGAGAAGTCGAAAGGGACTACTTACTAACTGGAATACCTACACCTAGGTAGCTTTCAAAATATTTGAGTTTATATTTTCTCATGATAGAAGTAATACGCATGGACAAGATTATGATAGGGGAAAAACTAAATGGTTCACTAGTTTTGTGATATGTACATACAAGATATTGTTATTGTTAGTGCGTATAAAGACATATAATAAGTTCTTGTGGTAAAGGTTCACATCATAACGTAATATCCATGCAATGCAGGTCCTATGTGCATTCTGTACTAGTCTGAAATTCAGACTCTGAATACGTACCTTGTAAGTACGGGCCTGTGTAATGTCTGGTTTGGTGTGATTCTTAACATCATACATATTGTATGTGCATGGAAGATCCGAAGATGGTTTACTTTTCAAGTGAAAGGAAACTATTATTATAATTTGACACCAATATACCTATTGAGATGAAACCAGATTTTACAAGAAATCTCACAATATATTTAGTACAGATCGGTAGAGAAATGGAAAGTTATTTTGAAAAATCCCCAGTTTCTTAGAGTTTATTCATTTTCAACTGATAGAATATTGTTAAGCTGAAAAATACTATTTACTAGTGTAAGCAATTTCAAGGGACAGCTTATAGAAAATAATTTGAAGCGACCACGTGTGAAAATGAAATAACATTTTAATTTATAACTAAATTTACATTTTAACCATGACCTCTATAGATATACTCATAGTTTCATTACTCTGTTAACTGTTATTCTGGTAGGTAGTAGGTTTAAATTACAATGTAATTATAAAACTGAAGACACAGTAAATATACGCATTTGTACACGTACAGTTGTCTATCTTTTGCCGTTGAAATGCTCAAAATAAGACCGTTTGCAAAACAATTTTCATCTAAGGAAAATGTCAAGAATACTTCATAAGGTTATCAAGGCTCTTTATATGCTTGGGTAGTTTTTAATCCCAAAATCCTTAAAGCATAGCTTTAACAATAATTGTGGATTACTTTAAATTTTGCTTTGGCATCTACTAAAAACAAACAATAAGATGCATGAAATATCCGAACTAACATTAATTTTCTCCTGAAGAAATGTTTTAACCTTGCAATGTTGCGAGTTTTAAGGCAGTTTTCTTTCAAACGGAAAGGAGAAAGTGTTCGATTGAATGTGTCTCAAGGATGCAAACAAAAACCCACTTTTTACTTTTCGCTGCCTGTTTACTCCAACCGTTCGTGCTTAGGTCTTTAGAAAGCAGCGACCCAAACCTTATTGACACCAAGCATTTGGAGCTGCGTCAACACTGGGAAACTTTTCAACTCTTCTTAAAATGCACCGTCCATTTTTCAGATACAATATTGAATAACCAGCCTGGCTTAACCTCAGAGTCTCTTCATCATGCTTACACTCTATTCTGTCATCATCATTCTGGATGCATCCGTTTACAGACATTCATTCCAACAAAAGACAGCCTACATTGCGAGAAAAATGATACATGTGCTCTTACTGTTAAATTGCAGGAATACCAAAAGCTTTACAAATCCTATGCGGAAGCCTTTTCAGCACCAAAACACCTTGAGATCTGCAGAGTGTCGCTACCAAAGGTAGACTTCAAAGATAACAACCACATAACATTCACAGATGCAGATAATTTGTGGTTTGGCTCTAATTTTAAACTAAACCTAAAAAAGAAGCATTTGATCACTCCAGCAACTGATTATGTTCTAATCCCATATCATAAGAAGGAGCTTGCATATCAAACTACTGTGGCTTTAATTGATGATGCACCTTTCAAGCTGATCATGTTTAGTGTAGACACAGCTCAACTTGCAATCCTATGTCATACATGTAATATTGATGTTCCCAGGGGGGACAATAACATCACGAATGGGAACACACTTTGTATGATGATGACTACATTGACAACAGCAGAGAATGCAGGCGACAGCAACGGTCAGGTATTACAAGGCAATCCGTTTCAGGAAGTAATCCAAGGAGACCCAAATATGACATTCAAAAGTGAGTCTGGGGAAACACAAGAAAGAGACGAAAATATGATGCCGCACAAAGGCTTTGGTAAAGCAGATGAAACACGGCCGTCTGAGAATCATGATGATAAGTGTCGTGTTGCTCGTAGGTCAGAATACCAAAATCCTATTGAGGTATCAGAAACAAAAGTAAAAATTCAAAGCAATGTTATTGGAAATGAATTGTCTGAGGTAGTAGATAGTGATCAATTATTAGGACATGGCTACCAGTTTCAAAAAGATGATGAACTCAACAAAAACGAACAAGGTGGGGAAGTGTATGCTGAAATCTTTGGTGGTGACATGTCTTGCACTGTAGTGAATAAAACTATATTCGAGATTCCATCGCCAGTTTCAGAACAACAATTAGGTAGCATTCCCTGGACGTTTTATCAAAAGCGTAGTCTACTTCTATCCGTTTCCAATGAAGAATTAGGAATGACTAGCCATTTTGAAACTGAAGCATATACCGTCCTAAAACGCGAAATTATGCATTATTATTTCAATATTTCCACGGACCACCAATCTGGCACAAATGTGCCATTGGAATATATTGGTGGTAGACATTACACGATGGAATTTTCAGACATACATCTCCATCTCACTCCACACACTTTTGACTTTAATTATAAGGGCATGAAATACTTTGTGGGAATTCGGAAGCAAAATTTGCGAGTAGCAGGATTTCAAAGGCTAGCATCTTTGTTTGCACCGTTGTCTGTGACAACTTGGGTGTATTTGGCTGTTATTATTGTCGTTCTCATTTTGATACTGCGCATATCTCAATACGCTGACAATTGTTTCGAAATTGCATTTTGGGTCCAAGCAGTTCTCTTTGAGCAAGGTGACAATAACTTCAACAAAACTAACAAACATAGCGTTCATTTAGTTGTATTATGGGTTATATTTGCAATTCTGCTGAGAAATTTGTACACGTTCTCAATGTATTCTGATATAACGGTAAAGCCTATGCCACGACACTTACCTGAGTCGCTTGATGACCTCTTTGTAGGGAATAATAGTATGCAGACACTTGCTCCTATGTGTACAATTGGAAGTATGTACAAAATGGCATCTAGCGACCGACAAGAAGAAAGGCAGGTATTCATAGAGCAGAATTTAAAAAACAAAAGTGTTTCTGTTCAACTAAACGGTTGTGAAGCAGCAGTTTTAATGAGCCCAGAGAAAGTTATTCAGAATGGTGAATTCACTTGTGATGCGAGTTGTGACATGTCTGCATCTAAAGATTTTGCGATAATTTTTGTTCTCCCAGATTGTGGAGATGCTTACTGGAAATCAATTTTGAGTACATCAAATGAACTAACTATATACGAAAACAATGAGGTTCCTAAATTTTCTGAGCCTAGATATGTGTATTGGGCATACAACACATATTTCACGGAAACGTACCTATGGGCTTTGGCGTTACTTATAGATTCAGGAATTTATCAACATACTGAAATATTCAAATTCACAGAGAGACAAAAGAAGTATTTAGAAGAATATTCTGACATTGCTAAACTGCCAAAGAAAATAAACTTGTTTACTGCAGCCTATCAGTCTACAATGCAAGAACAGAAACTTAAAAGTAGGCAACGCCAGCACGATGAAAAAACTAACCACCAGCAAGTTGGAAGTAGCTATCAAGATAATTATTATGTTGAGACACCAAATTCTAAAGATCTTTATGTTGTGTGGGCAATGCAAGCAATATTCCTGATGTTTTCAATCGTGACTTTCTTCGTCGAGCTTGTAATACATCAGTGTAAAAAGTGGTCGGTAGTACGATTTGTGTTTTCTGCTTGTTTCTAAAGTAATTATGAATTATGAAAACCTGAAAATCGTAGTATTTTGTTCCTCTGAATGTAGTTACTTCGTTCAGTGTAACAGTGTAAGCTAAGCATTACATAACATGCATATTTTTTAAAAAGATACTGTTAGTATTATGCATAATGCCTACTTTACTATATTCAAGTAAACTTGCATTACAATTAGATAGAGGCAGAAACTTTGAAATTTGAAACAAAGTAAAACCTCAATAAGTAAATTTTCTGTTTTTTATTTATTGCGTAGGTAATTTAATGTTTCGACAAGGATTTCGGCGAGTCTATTAGTTCTACCAAATAGGTGTATAATGCACTAAATTAAGTTTTAAAATCCTGAATATGCATCTTCATTGTTTTACTGCATCATGCTGAATTCAGTCTATTGAAATTAATATGTTACAGGTGTATGGGATTTAATGTGACTAATAAAATATATTAACAAAATTTTTTTAAATTGAAGCTATGAAGCACCATTAGCAACAAAACGTTTACTAGGTCCATTGTATGACAATCAAGTCTAAATATACATCAATAGATACAGATTTTCAGTCATAATTATCTAGTTTTTTTTACTATGGTATCAGACTTTTTGAATTATGGGACATCACTGTACTGTACGATTCAATTTAGGTTTTGGCTTCCTGACTCGTTGTTAAAGTCGATCCAGCAGATCCAGTTTGTATAAAAATAACGAAGTATGTTGCCATTGTTGTCACCATCTAAATATGTACATGCCATGAAATTTTTTATATTTCAAAACCTGCTTTATATTATGATTTACTGCAATGCTTACACTTGCTGCTAGTCCATAGGTAATTGGAAATAGGTTTCCAGCTTTAAAGGTTAACTCATTAGAATTCACCAGATCCATAAAGTATGGCAGATCCTCCTGGGGCTGCACTAGCCGCCGATTTTCTGACACCGACAGCCATTTCTTGAGTTCTCCTGATTTTCTACTCACATCTGCAGTTAATAATAAAAATAGCAAGGCAAGAGCAAAATATATAGCAAACTCCAATATTGGAGCCCAACTGGAAAATTCATGCACTCCTTCCAAAATTTGTTCTGTTCCAACAGCAAAGAACAAGACAATTTCCACAAGTAAACATGCCATCTGACCTCCAATGAACTCGTTAAATTTTTCGTTCAGCAGTCGTAAACTATTAAGTTGGAATTCGATATTGTTCCAAATCCATGGTGTGCCATGATGTTGAACTTCTTTGAGAAAATTTCCAAATGAAGACATCACCGTCCAGAAAGTCAGAACATGAAGTAACAAATGTAAGCTTCCGTAACAGTTAAGTATATGCCCATGAACCGAAGCAATTATGCTTATAATTATTTTAATATCAACGCATGCAACTGGGTCGACAATGACCTGATAAGCTCTTCGAATTCCAGGAGTAAAACCTAATAAATAATACAACCAAGATATTCCACAAATAAGCCATCTTTCTTGGAGGAACAAGTTGGCCGATTTCATTGAAGCTGGCAAATTATCAATTGCGTTGACAATGCCAACTTCTTGAGAGTGACATGTCCATAAGCTTCTCACTAGAAGTAGTTTTTGAAACAAAAAGACAACTACCAAAATGAAGCCAAAATGTGTGATTGGATCCTTTGTGTTCGTGGGTTTTTGTACGGAAAATGTACCCCACATGTACCCGAAGATGCTTAAACATGTCAAGATTCCACAGAGTATCTTTTGTGGCCACCACGTAATGATAATAGTTTCCTTAGTTTTTGCAAAATTTGGCTGTTTATTTGATGGAATTAAACGATAAGGTGATACTAGTAAATAGTGGGAAATATTAAGTGGAATTTTTATGTAATTTGTGAGCATACTAAAAGCTACTTTCCTTGGAAATTTGCGTATGTATATACGAGGTTTTCAAGTAGTACAATCTTATGCCAATGCAATGAGTTGTCCAATAATTTGTTCATTCATTCAATGTTAACGTATGCAAAATGTATCTTCATGTGTTTGAATATCATGATAGAAAATGATGGTTATTTATTTCATAACATTTTACTTTAATTTGGATTTATTACAAGTACATCGAAGGCACATAAATTGTTTATGAACGATAGTTATATACTTATCCTAATTAATTGTACATATTACAAGAATATTTTGTATTCGATCAATTAATTTTCCTATTTCATGTTCCATAGTGACCACCTTCCCAATTAATAAAATCACACGTTAAGTAAATAGACACAAAATGATTAAACATAATTGAATAATTTACTTATACTGCTTTATATAATTTGCTGTCAGCATTCATTATTCATAACGATTATGTTGTTATTATGACGATATTTTTCCCATACAAAACCGATCATGCATACCATGCAAGCAGAAAGTAAAGCCACAAAAACAGACACTAAATCCCCCAGCATTAAAGGGCACCACTTACTTTCTCCACTATTGCACCCACTCCCACTCTGGCTATACAATTTCGATTTGCGACTTTTCCTTTTTGTTTTTGTCTCAATATTTGCAATGTACTGGTTGTTCCACCTATCTATGAGGTGCGCAGTTCGTGCAGCGCTCACATACCAATTAACGGCATCCCTGTAAATTGACCTTTTGCTCATACCAAAAGTCATAAAGACTGGGAGTTCAAATGTTTCTGCAATAATCAAATTTCTAAATTTAGGATTGGTTTCCATCTCTTTCGCTCGATACAAGAATAAACCGTCCTGGTAGAAAATACATGCTGTTTGTTCCTGTGTCGCAGCCTTTTGCATGCAAGAAGTCAGCGAATCTAATGCCACTTGCCATTTACTAGATATTCGTTTTAAATGCGGGTTAACGGACTCACTGAACATTTGATCCAACAAACTTTTGTTTTGATATCCGAATGTATGTTTAGAATATTTTGGATTAAACGTGTCCAGCTCTTTAAAGTTTTTAGGGATCTTTGGAGGTGCCTTATAAGTCAGGCCACCAACAAGGTTGCCTTTATAAATATTTCCAATAAAATAAACTGCCAAAATCCATAACAAAAATAATAAGCGATTTAGAGTGTAGTTGGGTTGCTTACAAGGCTGGTCAACAAGAACTTCAAAGAATCTGGCACATACTCCAAAATTGATTGTCAAGTGGAATATTTTATGAACAAGCAGGTATACTTTCATAGAAATTAAAACTACTAAAATCACAAATGTAGATAAAAGGAGAAGCCAGAGCTCGTATGGTAATGAATTAATTAATGCTTCCCAGCTCGGAGAATGTTCAGGCATGGAGACACAAAATGATGCGTAGGTCGAATAAGCCAGATTTGAAAACTCGATGAATGGAAATCTTTGTACTGTTGGAGTAACGATAGGAACCAAATCAGTTTTCCCTTCAATCAAATCACCAATCAAACCTGTCCAAGATCCATCTTCATTTTGGTTGCCCATCCCATATCCCCAAGTTGTTTCCGTATAAACGAGGGAAGCGTTAGTTCTCTTGGTCATTTCGTTTAAAATGTTGTTTTGTGAGCCAGACACCAGAATGTCTGTGCCTTGCTTGGAAACCCCTGGAGGCGCTTCTACGAAGGAAAAGTTGAGGACCCGTCCATTGAGTATGGTTGTATCTTTAAAATATTTATAGGAAAGTCTGCCGCTATAGCTCACTTCCATGTTTGGTAACGGATATACAACTAAAGTTCTCACTAAATTATTAAGATACGAGATATATAAAAGTTTGGCGGCAGATTCGGATGACGTTGCTATAAAAACGTACTCATCATTGACTACATCTCCTTCTGTATGTTGTTGAGAATATAGATGATTGGTTTCTGAATTGGTGAGAAAAATGTTTGTTATGCAAGCAGAGTAGTAGATTATTCGCATTGTACATTTTTTTTGCTGTTGTGGAACCTCTGAAATCAGCACAGGCTCCTTAAAGAACTCGCTGATTGCAATGATGATGGTGTTCGAGTTCCCAGATTTTCTTAGGTTTATTAAGCATCGACGTAAATTAGTTCTGGTTCTGATGTAGCCTACACTGCTCAATACTGCTTGCGTAAGAAAATTTGTCGTGATTGCAGTTTCACCAGAAGTCGGCAATATTGGCACAGTAGATATCAAGGACCCTTGCCCTTGAGCGTATAGCGATGCCAATATAATTGGGAATAAAATATGGAGCAACAAATGTAATATAATGTTCCTAATGAGCTCATCATACAATGACATATTAAAAGTTTTGTGTGACATTTCTTTTAATAAATGAAGTCATCACAGCCACCTGGATTCCTGAAATAGTTTGTTGCGAGGGGCCAAAATTTTTACAATGTTGCACTTAATAATTAGCAGAAGAGGTAGGACTTTTAATTAATGCGATTTACTTTTTTGTGACGCTTGTTACAGGCATTACCACACTACAGTGTTATCTATTAGTTTAGGAATTCGAAACTAACTTGAACTTAAGTTAACGCTTGTAAACCCAAAGTGTTAATTTTATGCTTGTATTTAAGGTTTCATCTGACAAACATGTTGACCACAGTCAAAATTTGCATCATACTTCGTACATGAATTGCCACGCGCCAGAAAACCAAAAAAAATATAATAGTTACCCTTGAGTTATTTCCGGATAATTTTACTACTCTCTATTACAAGGAATGCTAATGGAATGTTTTTATTGATTGTAACCATATCTGCTTTTTGCCACGCGTTTCTTTGATTAAAAACAGTAACATCACAAAATCTTTTTGAACCAAACACGTTAGGTCGATGATTTTTATCGATTAGTAAATGATCATAATATTGTTAATTTCTCTAAAAACTTGGTTCTCATATTCATTATAATATATACGTTCGATTAAATGTGCAAATCTTAAATAAGTATTTGTGTTGTGTGATCACTATGCTTCACTATGTAAATTGCAAAAACCCATTTAAGCTTCCTCAGTGCCAAATGTTAATAGTCGGTAGCGGTGGTGTAAAATGTGAACATGTTAATTTCTATTGTTATAATAATATTTTTCATGGGTTTATTCAAGTTCAGTTCGTACATATTCGATTTGATTCACATATGGAGGCTTGGTAGTTTTAAAACTTAAATATGTATCAGGAGTATGTACATTCAACATATTTTAAAGAAAGCTTCCAGTAGATTGCATGAAATCACATATTTGCACACGTTTCCATGTTATACATGTATTATACATACATGTATGTACAACAAATAAATCTTATAGAATTATTTTTGACAAATGCAAGCTTAGAATCATTACAAATGTCAGAGAAATTTTCATATATAAAATGGAAAAGAAGCTATTTCATCGTAATTTCCCATTCCACAATGCTACTAATTCATTTGCTAGTCGTTACATTAAGCTTATCTACTTATTATTTGCTTACCTGAGAGTCAATTCCGTCATTTTTATCGCATGTTTTTGTTTCAGCTTTTATTTTATTAACACACGGTTAGTGTTAGTATGCTATTATTCGTGTGTATGGTGGATGGACGGTCTTTGTGGTTAGTTTAGCTTTCTAACAGCAAAAAGTTAATGACCAAGTTTAGATTGTTTGCGTCGATCTCTATCATTCATTATTCATAACGATTCTGCTGTTATTATGACGATATTTTCCCCATACAAAACCGATCATGCACATCATGCTCGCAGAAAGTAAAGCCACAAAAAACAGACAGTAAATCCCCAGCATTAAAGGATACAAGTTACTTTCTCCACTACCACTCCCACTCTGGCTATACAATTTCGATTTTGCGACTTTTCCTTTTTGTCTCAATATTTGCAATGGTTGTTCCACCTGTCAACGATATGCGCAGTTCGAGCAGCACTCACAAACCAATTAACGGCATCCCTGTAAATTGACCTTTTGTTCATACCAAAAGACTGGGAGCTCAAATGTTTTTCTGCAATAATCAAAGGACCAGATAATCTGTTATTAATGCGGGGTTAAATAGGGCTAAAAGTTGTAATGCCCGTAGTATGGCTAAACAAAGTCTGTCCCTTACCATTCATATATATCATTCAAAAGCCCTATTTTAGGCGCACCATAATGCACATACGCATCAGTTGCAACATTATTCAAAAGCTTAATCATACCAACTCGTCGTGATAAACCATTTTACAACCATTTCTACTTTTTAATGCATTAAAAATCTCAAATCATAAAAAATTCTGTTTCATTGAATCATTTTCTCAGTGGAAAGTTGAATGGACACGGCAAGGTATGAATTTTGCATAAAAGATGGATACGGTTGGAATTATGGATTGAATTGTCGCCAGTTTGTTTGTACATGTTATGGAAACTGATTAGCCCATTTATGTAGAGACAAAAATGTTGTATCTGTTCCTGTACGTCATCCAGAAACCAAAGTGATGATTTGTATTCATGACGAGTAAAGATGAGAGCAAAAAGAAGTCAGTGAATTTGAGCTGTTCGTTAACATTTTTTGATTGAAATTGAGGATTTCCCTGAGCTGCTGTGCTAAGTAGAAGGAGAGCATGAATGAAGAATTTCTTTAGAAGGTTTCTGCGTTCCTTTCGGGATTTTTTGGTGGGAAGTAATTTTTTACATTTCGAATCCCAATGAAAGGGTGCAGCGTTGAGGGACTCTGCTATGAAGCAAAATTGGGTGAAAAACCAGGGGTATTGAGTTAGCATGGCTCTTTAGGGAAAGTGGAAGTATGCGTCTACATATCTCAGTAGTCAAAAATGTAATGTTTCAAACTTAACTTAACTTAAGATCTTAAATACGTGCTTACAGGTCTCACGGAATCAAAGTTGCAATTATTTTTGGAGTTTGTATATAAAAATGCAGGTGTTATATAATTTCCTTCGTTTGTTAAAAGTATAACTTGTACCACACCTTTTTGCTATGAAGTGAAACCATGATCTTGAACTTTATTTTTAAAACGAATGCCAACAAAATCTCTTTTATGATTCACCACCAATGTCAGTGATGTCTGACGTCTTCTTTGGCCATGGCACGTTGTTGGTCAATGTTGTTAATTAAATCAAAACGGAATTTTGAAAGGATATTTATTAGAACAGTTAGAAATGAAAGCGATACAATAAAATGGTACTTTGCAATACAAATTTCTAGCTTTCCGGGTTAAAAGTAAAGTTTTATATATTACATCAGCGCGTCCATGGCCTTCACACGCGAAAGGGAAATTAAATATTAAAAGTTTATTTTATTCCTATATGCACTAAAATCTTCGAAATCCAAAAAAGATTAACGTAAATGTTTCAGCACATTTCGCGTATAAAATTTGAAAAATATTCATGCACACTTTACACTATGCGTTTTAGATAATAATGGGCATTTGATAAAACACAATTCCTTCCTTTGATTATCAATGTTGGTACAATTCGAGTATGTATTTTATTGTTTATTATTCAAGCTTCATTTAAATGAATTCAATCATACTAGCGAAATTAGTCTCTTGAAAACTTATCGCTTACAAAATTGCATCTATTCTCAAAAAGTGATTTGATATATTATGTAAAAGTGGAAATAAGTTCTAATATTTATGCGAGACAATTCTCAAACCAAAACGCAAAACTAAAATTAAACTCATGCAGCAAATCACAAATTGCGATTCGCAATCATTTACAAAATAACGACCATATCAGATTTCAGTCTATCACGAAATGGTCCATATATATTTTGCTCCCTCAAATGTAAATGCATATATTAAATAATTATTCTACTCGATTCGATAATAATCAATTCTTCCAAAGTTGGGCAATGGGTTTACTCTCACTGGCCATAATGCACTCCACAGTACGCTTGTACAATTCATCATGTAATTCTTCTTTGGTTCGATTTGCATCAATTATCTGTAATGTAAAAGTAATTTTAGCCATGATTTTTTCATTATACAAAGTAGAACGTAAGCAAACAATAAACTGAGCTGTGACTAAATTATATACTTCACAATCAGAAATGCTGGATACTTGATTAGATTACCTCCCAATATTTGGGATCTTGAATCTGGAGAAAAACATCCTTAACTTTTCGTTGGAACTCCTTCTTTTCGTAACGCTCTTGGCCGTAATCCCCACGCTCAGAAGCAGCTTCTTCACTTAAATTCAGGAAAAATACTTTATCAGGTTGTGGAAGTCCTCTGTCTGGAGATTTGCACCATTCAAGGTCTAAAGTGTCCTAAGGATGAATATTTATTATGACAATCATCTGAATTGAATACTACCAGGAGATGAGTACAGCAGTTACGATAATTTGATTTACAATTTACCTTGGCCGCTGAAAAGGCCACACCAGAGAAGGCATATCTATCGACAATCACAGACTCTCCATTCTCCAGTTTCTTTCGAATAGATGGTCTGGAAGAGATTATATTAAGTATTTCCCATTAGCTAGCTGCCTTTCAACATTCAAATTCCATATTATACGCAATTGAATATACCATGCTCGTATGTAATGCGATTTAATTGAAAAAGCTTACACAAGTTCCCAACGATTTGAAGAGAAGAGTAAATGAATAGTTTCATCTGACAAGGATTTCGTGCATTTCAGGTACTCATCTATCACTTTTCCAATTTCGGTGGTCCTGTCTTCAAAAATGAAAAGCATATCAATTATCTAACCCAACAACTAAAAAGCTAGCAGTCACGGAGAGGGGATATTAAATAGTACAATGTAGTAACAGTCTTCATAATTACAATCTTACCTGGAAATCTGAATAAGTGACAAGTTCTCCCACTCTGGTTCAACGCATCAACCAGTAATTTGCACTGTGTCGACTTCCCAGCTTTGTCACATCCTTCGAAAACTATCAGCGCTCCTCTCTTTATGTTTCCTCCTCCATCTCCCCCCGCAAGACTGGAAGACTCCTCTGCTAACTTGCCATTACTGATGTGTCCATTCATGATGCGTTGTCTCAACAATATTCCGTTATGATGAGCTAATGACAATCCCAAGTTTACTGAATATCGGTGTCGGACTACAAGACTATTCCGAACCAACTTTCTACATGCACTCATATATGCACTCAATCAAATATTCACTCCTAAAATTGTAGATATCTAGTCAACTTGCAAATCTAACTATTAATTGTTTAATCAGCCACGCTTATTTACACAAAAATTCTTTGAAAACTTGAGTGCTTTGCTTCAAAGCATTTTGTTTACAAGCATGTGCATGTGAGTGATCTCATCTTCTTATCAGCCGTTGTTGTTCTTTTGTTTTGACGGAGCATGAACCTCGCTTTTTGCTCGTATCTAGATGTATTCAGCTGAGTAGTGCCATTGAGCAAGAAAAGTCGGCGGGGCAGAGGCATCATCCACAAGACAGCTTGGATGTTGGCTGGAATGTAAACACAAACAATCAACACTGCCGACTGACTCCCGGTGCGGTGACTTGTCACATCTGTCGTCTGTTTCATCTGTGTGATGTGCTGTGAATGTAATTAAAGTCTTAATTATCTTAGCGTTTATAAGCTGTATCAGTAGAGAGGTGAAAGGTTACAATGGGGAAACCGAAGCCTCAGAAAAAGAGGAAGAAAGCATCGGTGGAGAAGGAGCCTGAAGCTGAGGAAGGATTCCAATTAAGTCCTGAGGTTTACTTGAGGCTTGTCTCGTTAATCCATATTCTTGTGGCACCACTAGCCAAGGTTGAGGAAAGCTTTAATTTGCAGGCCATTCATGATATTCTATTTCATCGAGGAGATTTACACAAGGTTTTAATTATATTAAAAATATAATCAGTTATTTCGCCTTTTGCTTCTAACCGTTAAACCGTTGTTTTTGGAATAATCGTAATTGATCTCTCTGAATGCTTTCAGTATGACCACCTGGACTTCCCAGGAGTTGTTCCAAGGACCTTCATTGGACCGTTAGTCGTTGCTGGGTTGTC
>JAQIXX010004941.1:0-15027 GCA_034700605.1 Willowsia nigromaculata
CCCCTATTTGAAGCTCCAGCAATTGATCGATAATCAGTTGCAAATCTCCGGATTATTTTTGAAAACCTCCAGCATTTTGATTCATCATGATTTGGATTGTACGGATCATGTTCCGGACCATCAAGATTTTCAAAACAGGGATTTTCCACACGAATTAGTGTGTCAATCAGTGACTTCATATGCGTGGACAGTAGTATGCACTTTAGAATTTCAGTCATTGGTAGAAAATCATTCTTGCAAAGGATTTGAAGGACAGGTGGAAACAAAATGGATTGTTTGTAGTTCTCCAGCAAAGGATCAAAATACTGGCGAAAAGCAAAGAGAAGATTCGCAATGTCCAGTGGATTGCTTAAGTATTGAAATATTTTTGGCCAAATCTGATAATTTAAATTAAAAGTTGTTGTTAATATTTCTGAAATTAGAATCATTACTAAACAAAAATTATAAAACCAATATGAATTTGCGTTTGCCTTACATCAGGAACTCCTTGACCTGTTGGCAAGGTAGTTTTTGATTCAATCCTTTCATTGTTGTCTTCGTTTGACATGGTGGGATTATGAATTTAATAAGCTTTGAAAACCTCCTTTGCTTTTCTTCTAATTTTGTTTGAAGTGTTATTTTAATAGAACATTAAATTAATTTTCACAAATCCGGAATATTTAGAAACTAAACGTCAGGTAGCATAATATGCCAAAATATTTATAAGTATTTGGATTATTTTCTTCACTTTTTCTAATGTGATATATAAAAACTATATTGTGTTTCACAAACAGATTAAGCCACACCCTAGTTTATATTTTTCTTAAAATGGTATTCTTTGGATGACTGCTTATGTTTTTTAGGTTTTGTATTTACGTTAAGTATATTCTTGTACATTAAATATTGAGAGAAATTCTATGCCCAAATACTAATACCTCTGCTTGTGCTCCTGCATTTTGACACAGTATTGAGATCGTGAGAACAACATTTATAATTTCTATCTTATCAACTAAAACTATATTAAGTACTAAAATTCTGAACTGTATATCTTTACATTGGCGATATCAAATGGCTCACACTTTTGCACAGCATGCTCCAAGTGAAAAAATGCAGTCTCTGTGCTACGGATGATGATATCATGGAACATCCCTATTGCTATGCACGTATATATTAGGGAAACATAGACGACAATAAAAAAAAATAGTAAGTGTTATCAGCAGTGATCCCAGCTACACTTTTGTAGTCACAAAGCGAAAATGCGATTCCAAAACATGCTTAAATTATATTTTTTGATAACGTGTATGCCTAACCATAAAGTGAGTGCTTACTTAACATTTCTGTATATGAGTCTTCTCATTTCAATTCATATGAGCAATTCATTTCTGTTACCCTGCCTAATCTTATTCTTAAGTTATGTTTTTATTATGTAACTTAAGATCACAAGAAGCACGTAAGACCTTGAGGATAGAACAAAGTAAACAAATATTTACCGTCTATATATTTTTAAATATTACAGATATCAGTATGAAATACTGGCAAGCGCTACAAGCTCACTGGCTTTGAGTTTGAACTAAAATAATTTATAAGAAGTAGGCTTGATCAAAATGATGATCGCACAACAGAGTATCTATAACAGTATTATTTGACACAGGTTTAAGTTGCTAAAATATTCTTGACTATGTATGTACATTACAAAATTTACTAACAGTTAACATGAAAGACTGATATGTTAAAAATGTTTTCTTTTGAGCAAAGCAAGCGGTTATAAAATACAAAGTGTTTTCATACATAAGCCAATATTAAATGTGACTATTATACAGAGTACTCCTGTTTTCAAGGTATTGACTACATGGCCTAATTGTATATGATTTTGTTAAGTTACATGATACGTAAGCTGTTAGTTATACATGAGTATAGTGACAGCATGACGAGTGTACTTATACAATTTATCTAGATTTGCAACAGACAAAATTTACTTCATTAGAAAACATGCTACATCCAATATTTTGTGAGCACTGACTTACGTGCTAATATAAAGCAGAAAATGAACTTGATTTTAAGTGGTCAATATAAAAGAAAATGATAAGATATATCTCGATCCACATATAGATGGAAAAAGAAACATTGTTTACAGTATGCGTAGTAGGCGATGACATGAAGTTGTTCAAAAACCATAGCAAAGCTAAAATTGCTTACTAAAATCCTTCTATTTTTTCTTCAAATTGAAAACAGGATAGAGTTGTCATTAATTGCAGAGCAAGAATCCCATTGATGTATCCACTTATGGTGAGTGCAATGAGCTATAAATGGTTGAATATATTATATGAACATTTTTATGATTGTTTACTTAAAAATACATCTTCAGCTTCGTCCATATTTAGTATAGTTTTAAAAGTAAAAAATCGCACGTAAGAACTAAAAACTATATGCTTCTGCTATCCAAACATCTTAAAAATATAGATAGTTTGCATTTGAACTGCTCGGAAAAATACCTTAATTTTATTACAATCAAATAGTTTCAAAATTGAACCGTTTGAAAAACATGACATGACATATGACTAATGGTCTAAGGCAAGGCATATATTATGTCTTACTTTTTCAGTTTTAGAATCAACTTATTTCATATACTTGTTAGAGCATTAATCCCGCATGTGTTGCACTTTCTTCATTTAGCTTTAATGCTCGTGTAAATCAATATTTAAAAATATTTCCATGACTTTTACAGTTAAGCTTACAAAATTCTAAATTCTACTAATGTCATATAAACTTTTAAATATTTCATCAAGTGATAGTTACAAAACATTATCACGGATATTATATTATTATATTTCTATGACAAGAAAAGAATGGAAATAAAATGCTATGATACATATTATGGTATAGTGTAATTGATTATATTCATTCAATAAATTAGGGCAATCACTATTCAGTAAAGTAAAACGCAAAAGTATACTATATGCTTTAAGTTGATGTGGCTCGTATAATAACCATAAAATTGTAGTACAAGTAGCTATTATTTTGCAATTACTGAACTCATCAAGTTGCACTGCTTCTTTGAACAGTACTTTTTTACAATTGAATCTAAATTCGAGTGAAATTCCAAAGTTTTCATAGAGCACATGAAATGTTCAGTTAAAACAACAGGTCTTACAGAGTGATTTGTACTTGTAAATATTTCAAGAAGAAGATCAAATCATTCCATAGTAATTGCAATATAATGCACATAGAATCAAAGCTATCATTTATAGAGCAATAGTTGATATGCATATATCATGACAAAAACATTATTATTGTGAGCGTAAGCTACAAACTATAATGTGATATAATAAGAGAACTGAAAGCTATTTTTATGGGGTGTTCTTAAAAGCTTCATATGTTTAAAGACTTTGTAAGCTCAACTTGAGGATGATGCATCTCTTTGTTGGAAAGCCCGTTCTTTTGAACACATGGTGTATGCTTTGCTTCTGTTTAGTGTCAAAGTGGATTTTATATGCTCTTCCTTCCCCTAGATCTCATCTGCAGTTCCTTTTGGATTGGGGTGGCTCAGCTGCTGTGTAAATACTCCTTATTTTTTCTCAGCTGGAGGGTGATCTCTTGATTCTTTTGATTCAATTTATTTCTTATTCTTTTATTTGGTTAGGGAATCTAAAGCAAAGGGTGTGGCAGTTTATTGGAAACGTTTACAATTGTATAGAAGAGAAAATGGTATGGATTTTTCCACAATTTTGAAAGACGTGACCTTCAGAAAAAAATAATAAATAAAGTATCAACACAATTAAGTCTAGGGACATTTACAATTATTGCTTACGTGTAGTAAATTAAATTATGGAGGAAACAATTTTTTGCACATTTTGCTCCAAGGAGATCATCCAAGTTAAAAATGGCCTGAAAGTGAATGAAACCACCACTACAAATCGGAATAAGAATAGTGATGCAGAGAAAAATATTTCATTTTGGAGGCACATTTACGAGCAAAGTGTTCGAGAATGTGGGGAAATATCTGGGTTGACCAGGACACGATGGGAAAGGGGGATGAACAGCGCTCCCACTTTGACATTTAAATTTTCAGGTAGAGGGAGACAAGAAAAATCTCGTTATGATTTGCACAAATCAATGAAAATGATGTGTGGAGAGTGTGAGAAAGAGTTCGAGAATTTGGAGCAACTCCATAAGGAGCTAGCATCAATTGAAAAGTTAATGGAATTCCAAGTAAAGAAAATAGAAAATCGCTACTCAGAATTGCATGAAGGGCTCGCGTCAGGTTTGTGTGAGGGCATTGAAGAGTTACCGGTGTCTTTGGAGGGATCAGTGTTTGGAACTAAGAATATCTTAAATACTTTGTGTTTCCTCACCAATATTTGTGAGGGCACAGATGCTAATGAAAATATGACCTCCAAATGTGTTCAAGTGTCATTGGGTACCTTGGAACCTGACAAATCTACAGATTTATATTGTACGACACTATACAAATATTTTTTAGTTAGTCGCTCGTAAACATTCTATTTTTATAAGTAATTTTGAATAACAAATCAAATTGTGGATTTCCAGCCACTGGCACACAATATGAAATGGAAGAAACTACAGTTGAAACTACATCTTATTGTCAAAATCCAGAAGCAGCTTCTCACGATAGAGATTCTGGGGTCATGGTCATGCCATCAAATGCAAATCCCACAGCGAAAAAATCACCTCTCAGCTTAAAGCCTTTCACCATAGCTGAGGAAATGAAGGTTGGAATGAAAGACAGAGTTGTGGGTATGTATATTTAACTATAAAAGCGAGTGCTCAATTTTCTAATTTTTGCCCTCGAAAATTTCCTGAGATGCATCATTTATGTTTTCGAAATTTTGGAAACAATAGCTCTTCGTGAGGAAGACCATTTCAAAAGGTTATCAATAGATGCTCCTGAAGTGGACATCGGAGAAACAAAAGTATACACTGAAATCTTTCCTGACAATGATCAAACTGTTTCTCAAAACGCACACGAGATTCAATCCCAGTCTGATGAAGACAATCAGTCAAACTCCTTCGGAGATGATTTGACCACTAGGATCCCAGTTGTTGTAATTGAAAGGCTCCAAATAGAATCTAATATTCACCATGACGATATCATAGACAGCCAGCTTGAGGAGAACGTGACCTTTAAAAGGGAAGGAAATTTGCAAGTGGATAAACCCTCATCTAACCGTAAAGTCATCCGAATAGTGGAAGTGGGAACACAGAAACCGCACTCGAAAAAGAAACTTTTGTAAGAACCATTATCTATTTTATTTTTCATTTTGGTTTGATATAAATTTTGAGAATAATATTGTGTGCAATTCTTCATAGGCCACCCAATCCAAATGGGTCGGGGCTCAGCAACACGCACGGATTCGCTGGAAAATTTTTCGTTGGAGGAATTCCAAAATTTCATTGTAAATGTGGGAAAATATTTGGGAAGCGTGATTCCATAAACAAACATAAACTACGAATTGAAAAGGGGAGTTTATTTAAGTGTACGGTTGAGAACTGTGAATCCCGATTTTACAACACTTTCAATCTGAAACGACATTTGAGAAGTGTTCACGGCAAGAAGAAATTGGAATCAAATATTGGATGTCGGCGTTGTGGGGCAATGTTTAAGCTCAAGGAGGATTTTCATGCTCATCTAATGGAGCACAAAAAGTTACAAAAATAAAAGTGAACTCTTAATTTTAAGTTTATTTGTCGTATTTATTTAAACATGTAATTTATTAAAGACAACTTGGATTCATTGCAGATTGTATTTTAGTTTAATTTATGTTGGTATGTCAATACCGGTAGTAAATATACGTTAACTTAAATTTTTCGACAGTGAACAGGCACTGCATATAACAATTTGTATTATGAATTTTGAATGATATTTTAAATTGAAAAGAGATAAAATATTTGTTATTAGCACATATTTCAAAAGGTGATTTTATGTCGTTCAGCATCTGCCAACAAATATGATAGAGTATGGTATCATTCCCGCTAGGAAGTTGTATCTCCTTTCCATTGTAATTAGATTTTCTCCATTTGCATTTGCAAAAACACACTGAAAATCAAATACAGGTATTTACTTACTTTAAGGCTCATCTTAGAAATTTCTTGAATTTATTTTAGAACAAGAAATTACGTTTATTCATGCATTCATAAATATTTTTTAACTTCTTAGCCTAAATTTATTCCGCATGGATTTCATTTTAAGTACTGAAGAACAAGCTTTGTGGATAATTCTAGATTTGTAAATGTAAAGACAGGGGAGCATATTTCCTTTCCTTTTAAGCTTAATTATGTGGTTTATTAAAAATTCATGTGACGCACCTGCTTGTAGCTAAAAAAGCATAAATAAATTGACCAAATTAATTATGCATAAGCGTATGTACGGTCGCTCCCCTAAAAATCCATACATATGGCAATTCTCCATAAAGGAATTATCGTCAGTCGGGAGACAACGCCCAGGAAATAATCCGTTTATCTACTTTTCTCCTACTTGTCTTGTCCACAAGAGTACTTATAGGAGTGTTTGTCAGTAAAGCTATTGATCAGTAAAACGAAGACAGAAGTCAAAAACTAGTTGTTTTGTATTTATATTATTTCTATGGAAACCATAACCTAAAAGCATAAAACCCCACCGTACATTCGTAGTTGTGCACGTAAGCCTAATTCAAATCAAATATTCATCTGGTCCTTTCATCGACTTTCAGTATGTGTGGAAAGCTTCAGCTGTGTATTTCTACTGAAGAAAGCAGCTTTCTTTTTTCGTCACATTAACCATTTTTATTATACTATGGCAAAGTAAGATCTTCCTTTCAATTAAACATTATATTTCGTTCCTGCCAGTTTTATAAGATCCTAATTTGCTACATTGAAAGATTAAGTTTTTGATTGTCAAAACATTTTTAAGATCTCCATTTAAACAGCTACAATATAGTTGCAAAGGTGTCAATCACAGTACTCAATAAAAAAGATAAATCTCAATGTAGAAACTGTTCCAAAATCCGTCAGTGATATACTTGAATCCTGGTTCTTCCACGTGAGAGGTAAGTAATGATAATTTCTTTATTAGCAAGTTATACTTCTAATTATTTCACATGAATCACTTTGAAAAATAGATGTCTTGATAATAACAACATACTGCCTTGGGTTCTAAAATTTCTAAAGCTTCTTAAAAAAAGTTGTATATATTTTGGTTTGTAGGTTTATTATTAGTTCCTAGCTGAAGTCTGTCAACCTAACTTGACCTGAGTTCACCATTCCAACTTTCACCGCTCAAGGTCAGAAATGAGCTTATAATATAGTTTCAACAATGGGACTTCTAAGCGCAGCAGGACCAAAGAACCCACGAAACAGCCTTTTTCAACAATCATTTTCCATTTTGAGCACCAGACTCATCGAAAACCCGATTTTTGCAAAAAGACTTCAGGTTTCGGATTTCGAATTGGTGAGTGATGAGAATGTAGACATAAGGACCTCAATTAAAACCAGAAAAAGAGGCCAAGTTTGATGACAAAATAAGAGTCATTTCAATTTACATTTGCTTTATTAGATCAGAAACTAAGATGATTTGAAAATGAGCAAGATAATGCGCAGTTTTGAAAGTAAAGCTAATTTTGTCGTTCGCTCTTTATTGCAAAAAATTCTATCTAAAAGTTTTATCTAAAAATATTTATTCCAACTTTTCTAGAGCGATTTGAAACGGAGTAACCTTTAAGCTGTTAGGTGAGATGAATAAATTATGCTACTTCGCGTCTTTTAATACCAAGGAATCCGTGACTAGACCTCCAGCTGAGCACCTAATTAAGTAATCGAAAGCCTTTAAAATCCAAGTAAAATAGTAAGTGGTAAATCTCGCACGAACTTACAAGAATCAATAAAAAAACCAGGAATCCAAAATTTTCTGGAAAAGTAAACCAGAAGTTTTGTTTCAATTCAATTTGTAAATTTATGAGATAACGTTCGTAATTAGAATCTGATTTTATATGAAATATTTAGGTACTGCGAGAAACTATGTGAGCTATGAGATTATAGTCATTACAATTGGGTGAAATCCTAAATGTAACATGTTTTTATCCCAGCTCTTCGAAAGAATTAACTTTTGCAAGAAAATTACATAACCAACATGGTTGAGTCGAAAGTACAACTTTCTGCACTAGTTTTTCTATTAGGCCACAGAAATATGACAAAATGTAAAATTTGGTGTCAAATTTGTATTTTTTGTTAAATTAAACTTCTCCGGTAGTTCAGCCAATGTAGGCGACTACCAAAAGACAAAAGATGCTCTGAAAGAGATAATATTATCGAATTAAGTATTAGCTTGATTTTTACAACCACAAATATCACACACAAAAGCCACCCTAAAAGTATGGCCCATCAACAAAAGATGAAGACAGTAAAGCCTAAATTCTAGTTTCAAATTGATCATGTCACTAATATAACCTAATATGTATAGATTATGATTTAGTACTGACAGCGCCTTGCCGATTAATTTATGTAGTAATTACCGAAAAAAACCACAGCTAAAACAGCACAACCGTAGTAATTTGGGCAGAGGGAAATTTAAAAAGTGGCAGGGCTACATAAGTACTCCTTTATAGCCAGAGTCGAACGAGCCAATCCACTATATTTGATAATACAGTCGAACGGAGAATGAAATACTTCTAACTCATTTAAAAAACTGACGATATGCATTAATACGCCATATTTTGAAGCTAAACAAGTGATTTATGTAATTTTCATCAAATCTCAAGTTTGTAACAAATACTAACCAAACTACAAATCACTAGATATAATTTAGCAAAACTACTGTAGTTTAGAATTTGCAGATGAAACAGCAATCACGATTGCTGCTGAAGCGACAAAGATAAATAAGACAATACTTATCTGATTTTCTTATTGAAATCAAGATGGAAAAACATCTTCTTTTAGGATAAATAAGGGACATAAAGTTAATCACAAGCATATATGGAAAACATTAGGATAATCCATGTATTTTGAATCAATTTCCACATCCTTCATACATAGAGATAGATTCATATTTAAATAGAGATAAGCTTGTACATTAGTTGGTTTAGCTAATGTATGCAACCAGCGAATTTAATTATTTGATACATAATCGATGATTCTTGAATTCTAAGGCATTTATTGAAATTGGAAAGCTAACCATAGTAATGAAGTAGATAATTATTAAACAACAACCATGCATTAAAAGTTTGTAAGTGACATGAAGTTAACTGCAAGCAAGACCAACAAATGAAAACAGTATAAGCGGTTGAGTTGAAAGTGTGATTTTAAACTGTCATTTATCTATGATGTAATAGATATATGACAAACTGTGCACAATTGTGTGTCAAGATTTAAACTCACATTGGTTATCCGAAACGCACAGAAGAGAATGTATATGAAACTGTGCATAACAATTCATAATATTTTTGTGCACTTAAGTCATCGTTGAGTACTACAGTTTAAAACACACATGTGCGTAATTAAATGGTTCGTTTTATTTAATTAATTTTATCTTTTGTATCAATTTGTTTGTTTCAGTAATAAACAACACAATCAATAAGAAAGCAGGGGAATAAAAATGTTTTGGAAATAACATAATTAGAAATTATTTGAAAGGTTGAACGTATGTGTAATAATTAGTAATTATGATAGCACAATGATGGCAAAATTATGTTTTTACTCTTTTTTGTAAGGAAACCTTTAATATTACAAAATGTTTATGTGACTATAAACCTCGGTTCATTTTATGTATTTACTAATTAAACATGAAATTAACCAATGAAACGAAAGCAAAACATTTAACATAATCTGTAATAAAACTATATCACATTGGCTTGTTAGTTGTTAATTATGTGTTCTTCAAATTTTGATAGGTGAGTACAAATATTTGTTTCGTTAATAAATACAAATTCATGAAGTAAATACATTTGCAAAAAAATCGATTTCTATGCTTGTTGTAACGTTAACTTTCAACACATCAAATACAATCCAAGTAATCCTCTCAATCTCAGTCGCAAAAATTTTTTTTTTTTTGCGGTTTTCGTGAATGCACGTGACAAATTGGTTTCAGACACTTTCATACCCATTTCTTTTAAATTAAAATTTAATACCCAAATAAATTTTTTAATTACATTTTAAAGTCTTTGTAGTTAAAGAGGGACACACTGGAGCAAAACTATTTCAAAAGCAAAGATCACGCTGACAATACCCAGAATGAAGGGTTTCGTTACGGTAAACATCCAAGACCTGTTAATCCAATTTGGGGTCCATTTTTGACTCTTTTATCGGCTCGAGAAATCTGTGTCAATGAATAATAATTTAATATTAGAATGTCAATTTAATTTTGGGAAACTCTCTCGTTGAAACCTCTGTTGTATAGTATTCCACAGGACATTCTTGGAAAATATTTTGCACTTTGTGAGCATACACGTTAATGCGGACACAGCATATTGACACGATAAAAGCTCTCATAACAAGATGAAGGAGAGACTATGGCATGTAGATAGAGTCAACAACACTCTGATTTTTCATTTCACTTGTTAGACCATGAAAAAACTGAAAACATAGTTTAAAATTAAACATAATTAAACATTGCACGAATTTTTAATACTTCTCAGGAAACAAATTCGTGTGTACCTGTAGACAGATGTAGAATATGTTTACAGCGTATGATCCAAAAAGGACAGGAGAAAAGAACTTTTCAATTACTTCTAGAAGTCTGCAGAGATTTTGATGATCAGTCGCAACTTGTGTACAGGCTGTTTGGTCTCTAAATTTTCAGAAATCAAAGCTTTGCTATAACAAAAGACCGTAAGAATTTCTATATTTTTAAGCTTAAACACTTGAAAAAGCCATAATTTTTATCAACAATTGCAGATGTCAAAATTCAAAACTTTATACAATATTTAATTTGTTCGTTGCTAACCATACGAAAGCATGTACTTGTAACATATCTATCTTATCTACCCTAAGCGAGGCAAAACCTGACATAATAGATTTCGACCATGTAGTAAATGAGGTTTCAAAGGTGTCAAATTATATTTTGTGCTTTTAAGTGTTGGGGCGTGGTTTTTGGGTGGTAATATTATTTTGAAGTTAAATTCTGGATTATGATCGAATGATTCTATGCACGTATTATTCTACAAATAGTTCTCTTACCATTAGAAATGCCAACTATAACTTTTCTTCTAAAAGCTTCTTTTCAGCTTCCTCTTCCAAAGACTTGAATCCAAAGTGCAACGCCCTTCCAAAAACCGAGAGGACAATGTCCACATATGTAGTTCCAAGAAAGTAAAATGAATTTGTGCACGATGAAAGCAAATACTACAAAAAACCAATGATAACCAAGTGCATTTGCCCAATCCGGAACTCTTTAGTAGTAGCTTTACAAAAGAGTTATATTGAGTTCCGTTTGTTTAAGTTTGTCTTTTTGAAATGTAATCATGCTGTATATTTAAACTAGGAATTGGTATACGAATGAAAAATTTACCGGTCACTGACCATTAATGGAATCAAATCCTCTAAACAATTTCAAATGCAGAACAGAATTTTCGAGCACAGCAGAAGTAGCAATAGCACTAGCAATCAGAATTTTTTCGCGTCGAAGGGTGGTATCTTTCTGTGAGTATGCGGTATTAATTAAGCTCCAAACCTTAAAAATTCTTATAAAATCTTCGCAATGCCAGTGGAATTTAACGTATCTATATAGATAAAATTTAAAATAAACATGAATTCATACAAAAGCATACAAACTCTAACAAATTGATAGGTACCAAGTTATTACATCAAACATCCCCAAACAAAGAACAATGTAGTTTGAATCGACACCGCGACATCAAGCGTATTTCGCTTTTTTCTACGAATGAATGAAATACAGCCAGTTATAGCATTCAAGGTCAAAACTGAAGTTATGGCATAACCAAAGACGGCAGATGTACTTGCCCTACTGTAAAAGAATAAAAAAATATACGGGTAAATTTATTCATAAAACACTTAATCAAAAAAGGAAGCCCCTGTACCAGAACGAAAGATCCTTCCAAGAATTACGAAAAATTCCATCGATAGGCAAAACCCCAATAATTTTTCCAAATATCAGAAAACCTTGAATGCTTTCGAAGAAATGGTTATCTTCCACGCTCCCTTTTATATAGTTTCTGTGATCGACACAAATCTGAACATTGATAATGAGCTCGGACTTTGAATCCGTAGGTATTAAACCTACTTGTCCATTCCTATAAGATTCCACCATTTTAATTTGAGGCTAAAGTTAAGAAATGTTTTGGAGAATCCATAGAGACCCTGAATGAAATTGGATGTTTAAGCCTAGCTAAATCTAAATTAGAGCTTGTAGATATCTACGGGAGGAAAGATATTCATGTAAATAAAAATCTAATGCACATTGAAAAAATATTTGTGTGCCTTACTATTGGCATCCATGATTTACGTAATTGGTTTTTGGCAATTTAATAATTCTCCACCCACTCAAACAAACAAATTATACAAAACCATTTTGATGTGACTTTACTTTACTAAACCAATTTATTGACGACATCTCAACCATAGAATGTTGCTCATTTATCCTTTACCAATTACTAATAATAGAAAAAATTAATTTATTGTGTGCATTTGCCTGATAACAATCTTTTGCAATGAGGTGGTTTAAGCAGCAAATTGATTTCCCATGAAGTGCGGTATCCATAAAAATTGATTGATAATTTGAACAGGAAAGCCGTTTGTTGTCATGACTGAATTTTTATCATCGGCAATTTAGTATTTTATTGATTTTATTTTTAGCATGCTCTAAAGTAAAACCTGTTGTAGAAATGGCTGTGGCAATTGTACACCTTAAGTAAAACTAACTAACCACTATAATGAATATGTAAAACTTTTTTTTCCAAGTAAAGTAATATTGCGTGCTAAATATTTATTCTAGCTTGTAGATAAATTATAAATATTTGATCATGATGGTGTTGGAGGAAATTTTTACTAGGTTTTTTAAGAGGTTGTAGGAGGTTATCAACGATGAGTTTGAAGTCTGGGATTTATATTTTCAGTGTCACCAGACAGAAACGCTAGAATATTTTTATAGAGTCGGAAATATTTAAGCTACTATGATTATATTTATATTGCGTCATAATTGCGCTTTTGGTACAGGATAATCCCGTGATTTAAAAGTATGTGCATCCGGTATTTCAGAATGCATCTAAAAAAATTCGATCCAAATGTAAACTAAAATAATTTTGGAATTAAGTATGACCATTTCTCCTTTACTTCTAGGTTACTATGGTTACACTTGAAACAAATTTATTTTTTTAAACCAGCGGCCGTAGCATTTGCCTATTTTTGACATTTTAAGAATGTTCAAATTAAATTGACAATTTCGCTGTGTAAAGACATTTTCCAACGCTTTATACAAGTTCAGAATCACTCCTAATATAAGGTTTTTGTCAAAACATTAAAAACTCTAATTTAAATGAAATGTATTACTTGATGTTGTTTTCGGATATTGCCTGCACAATATTGAAAGTAACATTTATTGTAAACGATATTAGAACTTTTATTACTGGCTCATAAAATTGAAACGAGATAATTATAAACATGCTTTTTTTATTTGATTGCTAGCCATCTGCATAAGCATTCAATCATAATGGTCTCTCAATGGCTTCCGCGTATGAAATGATCGTCTGATATTTTATACAAACTACACCATACATGAATACTCACTATTTAGTGAGAAAAATCATTGCTCACCCATTACCCCGTTGAACTCGAGAGCTGTACGTTGACTAATGTATGTAGCTAGAGATAACGAAGACAAAACCACTTTAAAATTGGATACGAAAATGTTACTGCGGCTTAACCGAGTCGTCACGTTGTAACCCCGCTCATAGAAAATAGCACTACAGCCAACTACAAATCTCCAGCACACCAGAAGAAGAAGCATGTGGACAGAATTAGGATAGAGTGCTGAAAGAATCTCAGCATCTGAATTGGCCTTGTAGAGTCTGCATACACAAGTACAGGGCTGGAACCGACTTGGACACGGAGGGACAAGCACACAGATTTTTGGTAGCTCGTACCAAAGTGCGTTGAAAAAATTGTTATAGTGCCTCAAAAAATTTGAAATCTGTATCATTGGAAAGAGTTTTTTCTGGACATCTTCGAGAGTTTTGCAAATTCGTGCTAATCAGTGACATTCGAAAGTTACAGGGGAAAAGTTGTGTTCAGTGTTTCCTGCTGAAGTTGAGTTCTCTTTTTACACTCATCGTCCTCTTACAGTCCAGTTTGTTCCTTTCCCAATTATTCAAATTAAGGGTTGTCCCAGATAGTCTGTTATGTAGATTTCTGAGCAATTTTATACTACTCGCCAACAACAGCCCAGCAATCCCTCACTCCACACTAGAGTACAGACCAAGATAGCTTTGGGTAAACTAGTTGTGGATTGACAGGAGAGATCAACTACCTCCATCACACGTGAAAGACAACGAATGTCGTTGTAGTAGCGTGTTACCGTAAAAAACTCAAACCTAAAATACTCGTTTTTGGGTTTGAAGATAGAAGCTCTGTCTCTAGCCTACGTGAAAGACAGCGATTGCTGCTGTAGTAACGTGAGGCAGCATTAGGGCTGTCACGATTACCGACCTCAAACAGTAACACACGTGAAAGACAGCGACCGCTGCTGTAGTAACGTTATTCGACAATAGGACTACTACGCTCCACCACCGCGCTTGCCACCATGCCTGCAGATAAGAAGGGAGTGCCCACAGAACAAAAACCCAACCCTTACGCAAATATCAACAGCCTCCAAGATCTTGCAGCCTTTCTGGATGCGCGGTTGAATACCTCTACCAACTCGCTTACGGAACTGATAAGTCTTCTAAGGGAAAAAATTACCAAAAGATGTGACGAGCTAGATGAGCGTGTCACCTCCCTAGAAATTGAAAACGGGTCTTTGAAAGACGTAAACAGGGAACTTAAAGATATGACGTTCCGTCTGCAGGAGGAATCCGGCAGAAACCATCTTATTATTAAAGGAATTGCAGA
>JAQIXX010004942.1:0-15025 GCA_034700605.1 Willowsia nigromaculata
TCACCATCATCACCACACAGAGATTAGTTATCCGTTGGCGCATCTAGGCACAGGCAGCATAGGACCTTGGCTACAGGCACCTTACAGTTACCCGCATAGTGGCACAGTCTTTACAAAATAGTACACAAATAAATGTTCCTTACCTTCCACCAACTCATGAAATACACGATTTGATACTATTTTTCCAATGGGTTGTCTGAAACAACCACCCTTCCAGCTTATTTGAATGCTCAATAACTTTTGAATTCGGATCAAATGAGAAAAACTGCTGCCGGATTCTGATAGACCAAAAACTTGTCTTTTAGACTAAATATTATTTTGTTCTCAGTAGATGTGGATTTAAGAGATACAAAATTTTTTTGTCAAAGATCCATGCTTTGCCTAATAATTAAGAAAACTGGAGTTGGAAATTTCTAGTTATCTTTATCAAAAACTAAGTGTTCTATTTTTATGGAATCGACATAAAATTAGTTAAAATTCAATAGTCGGAAATCGGACATGTTGAGGCAATTTCGGCTAAAATTAGACTGAGCGGAAACAGTGTGGCCTTTGCAGATAAAACTGTGTCGCTACACCGCCATTCCTCAGCATTTAACTTTTTTCTCTTATCATATAAAGGTTTGGATAAGTCAGACTTCTGAGTGATATAGCTGATGTTGAAGCATGATGTAAGGCGTAATATAAATTAGTTTAGCTTGTAGCATAACGGATAATTGAATCTCTCTACTAAACTCCTTCCACAAACAATATTTTATATTTTTAGAATAACCGAATATTTTATGTTAAAAAAACGCCAAATGTTTTGGTTTGCTTTGTTTGCGGATAGCTAAATTAAACGCGATTAGTCACATAAGCAGCGTTTTTATTTTCGCAATTCTAGATTCCATGCACCAATATTATTCTTTAGGATTTTGAATCTCAGACATAATTTGGTTTCTCATGGGGGAAGGGAAGCTGTACCACAGAATTTCGGCAAAATGCATCAGACTTTCATTCCTAACAAGTGCAAGCTTTAACTAAAAGTGCTTAAAATCCACTAAAATCTCAGGCTATGTCAAAAGAAGGGCAACAATCTCACAGTTTTTATTCTCACTCTGATTGAATTTCGTTGTATCTAAACAAGGGCTATTTAAGCGCGTAAGTTTGTTTGAGATCAATTCTTCATTATAAATAACATAACAATGACTTATCACCTTCCCAGATATATAATAATCCCTATTGCTGCTACTCTAACTGCTGTTACATCTTTCTGAGTTAATGGCTATCCTGAAGTGGAACTTTCGATTTAAAGCTCAAAATATTACCAACGCCGTACCTGACATTTGCAGTTCCATATTGTGTGACACGGGGAGAGTGTCCTGTCAATAGAAAAATTAATATTTATTTCTGAGCAGAATTTACAAGCATTAGATTACTCAACTTGCAAGATTTCGACCTTTTTCGTCACTACCCACAAATTTTGCTATCACATTGTCTGTTCAGTCGTCCTGCACCTGCACTAATATCCCAAGCTTCTTGTCTTCCACTGTTTCCGCCGCCACCACTTTACCCTCCAGGGTCCCTACCTCAGTCGCTGTATCCTCCGGAGTTTCCATCACCATTCAGAATTGTGAAGAAACTTTTGATTTGATTTAATTTCAGAATGTAGCTCAAGATGTTTACAGTTTGAACTTCTTTCAGGTGATTAAGGAGAATTAAGCCTAAAGATCAGTGTATCTAGATGAAATTAAATAAGAATTTTCATTGAATACAGCTTTGAACAGCTCCCGATTTTACTATATCTCATATTTCTCTTCTATTTGGTAATTAATAACTCCCAATTTGGTACCAATTCCATCTCTTCTCGTTAATAACCCATTGATTTGGTGAGTACATGTACCCATGTCCAGTAGAACTGGAACCACCATCTCCTACGTTTCGCGTGTGAGGTGGAACTGTATGCCGGAACCCTTCATTTAGGTACGCATTTTTGAGTTCAGAATATCTGACGAAGGAGTCTTGTATCATTTTGACCAGAAATTATTTTTTTGGTTTATAAACATGGATTCATAATGAAATATTGGATTGAAAGGGGCAATTTGAGATACCTCCAGTCCTAGCATTTGCGGTCCCTCCAACTCTTTGGAAGGTCTGAACTTCGACCCGCATAGCTGTTTGATGGCCCATTAATGGGAGCAGCATATTCATTGGATGGTCCTGCATTGGGGCGGCATAACTTGGCGAAGGTGCGATTATGGGAGCACTATAATTATTTAAAGGGCCAGAATGCCGGAGCACGGCATGAGTCGGAAGGATCACCTGATTTAGGAGCATTGTGTGATGGTTCTGAGTTGGGAACCCCTTGGCTGTTCGAAGGTTGTGGTGAGTAGCCGTTCTATTGTTTACCAGTATCGGAAACTTCGTAGCTGTTTTCAGCATTCAGTACTGTAAGTGTTTGGGTGTCTGGAATTCGGAGAGACATAACTGAAGATCCAGATTTCACTTTACCATTTCCATTTGCTTGAGCATCTCTTCGATTGAATTGCAGGAATTGTTAGTTAAAAATATTAAGCATATTTCCATGAAAATCTGACTCATGATTTGTATGATGCCATAAATAATAAAAATAATTAGTTCTAAAGCGCATATTGTCCAATGAAGTGCGCAAGTGATCTCATCAAATTTATACACTAAAATTATACAATAAGATTAAAAAAGTAATGAAATAAATAGGAAAATCATAGTAGTACCAGTAAAGAGTCGTTTAAAATTTGTAATGCTACATCTTTATTCACCCTTCTACCAGATACCTCCAGCCGTCGCTTAAGCGAGTTATAACTCTCTGTTTGCTACGAGATACTCAGCTATTATTTTTCAAATCGACTTGCCCCACAACGACCCTCCCCAAATCACACCAGATTTCGTATGCAGGCTCCTACTGGGTTCAGAACCACCAATTAATGGTTGGTTTTCGCAACTTTGTTTTGAGAGGCGTTTTACAGCCAAACAAATTGAGCAAAGTTTGCAGGTTCTGACGGCCACAGTTTTTGAGCTAGAAACTTCAAATTAGGGATTGAGGTATAAAATTAAAAACTTTTGTACTCAAAACAGCGCCATCTGCAGCAAAGATTTGATTTTTTTCATTTTGTTTTGACAAAACTGGTTGTAGCGTAAACGTTATTAAATTTTTAGTTATTCTGAGCTGAAATATAGATTGTTCATACCAAAATACGATGGGCATCGTCATTTTTATATTTGAATTTAAAAAATTCTACTAAATTTTGATTCAATGGGAAGTTATCCTTATAATAATCAAATTTACATAAAATAAGCAAGTATTTCGCTATTGTAAAGTTTGGACCAACCGTATTTTTGGCTGTAGAATCTATATTTTAACTTTTCTAAAGAATAGTGATTTATTCTTTAGAGTAGATCACTTAAGAATAATATGCGCATAGTCGTTTTCCCGAATACGCTGATTTTCGTTCGCAATAGGCGCTGAAAGTTTAAAAGCTTCAGTGGTTCTTTGCATACAAAAATTGAAAATGCACGCATGGATATTCACCATACATGCGCATCTCAAGCGCTCTGTTTGGGGAAAAATAAGCTGTTGATAAGTTGTGAAGAGTAGGGGAGCGCTAACGCTGTGTGTGAGGTAGAAAGTTCGTACTTTTCTGTTTTTGTATACAGAAATCCACTGAAACGCTTAAACTTTCAGCGCCAAGTACGAACGAAAATCATCGCATTCGGGAAAACGACTATGCGCATATTATTCTACAAATTTTTCTCCACAAGATGTGCTATTTTTCATTTGAAAGTAGAGGCATAATTGGGGTCCATTCCCTTGTGAGTATAATGTCACAATGAAAAATTTAAATTTTTCTGAAAGTTGAGTAGCAGAAAGGATTAGAACAAAAAAAAACATAATTATTTGCGTCAGCACACAGCCAACATTGAAAATGACATTTAGACAGATTAGTTTGTAGATGCCTTGGGCTCCGCCTTGCTTAAGTTGAAATATCTAGCTCATTTTCCAAACTTAAAATCAAACCCTATTTCACACAACTTTGATCTTTGCTCAGGGGAGTGATCGTGTGCGTGATATGTTCCTGCGAATAGTCACATTTTTGCTCACGTAAAGATAGGATTTCAAAAAATGAGTGAGAGATATTACCTCGTGTAATCCAAAATGCATGACTTTGTTATCGCCGTTGATGAAATAAAAACTGTATTAACTGTAAAAATTTTTATCGTGCCAATACATAATAAGTTCTTTTTTTGGAAACTATATTTTTGATTCGTTCTTCAATAATTTTTTATTGATGATTCCAGGCGAGCACTTAAGTCAAATTTTAATGACATCCACAGATTGACTGATTTACTATTTGTTTCCACATGATAACCCCTGGGTGCTATTGCCTCTAAAAACGAAAATTATAGAACGGTGAAACTCAAAATTATAAATCTTTCATTTATATCAAGGCATTTGACGGATAGATAGCTAATATGAAAACTATAATTTAATAAATGCACCAACTTCGGCTACTTTTTTGTAAACTCCAAGTAATGAAAATAACGAATGATGAATTCCGTTTGATTGTAATAACTGGCACTTCAAAAACTTAAGTATGCTATAGGAATTTTATTCTATTTGGACGGCAAAAATTGTCAAGTCGTTACTTAATTATTACTAACTCCAAAACGAAAAAACCTAAGAGCTTGAAACTTGGCACAAATAAAGGCTATAAGTCATCCTATATTTTAGTGAAAAGATTTTTTTTTAAATATATCTTCGGAGGAAGAAATTGACATTTTTTAAATCAGAACCATGAGTGATTCCACTTCAATTGACGTGCTTTAATTATGTTAGCTACTTTAAAACCAGATATAGTTGTTGGCAGAAGGGTCTGAATTGTCAAATTGTAATAAAATTTTAATATCCTATGTCCTATCCTAAGTTTCTTAAATATTCTGATTTTCAATTATGTGGATTTATAGTGTGTCACCATTTGTGACTAATGTACGAAAATAAGCAAAAAGATAAGAAGTAACGCACAACTAATGCAAGAACACTTCGTATCGGAGATTTTTTTAAATGCTACTAGAGCATTGGTTTGTTTCGATTAATTGATTTATTTTACAACATGAAAACATGACCAACTTTAATAAAGGTTTTTTAGACTCTTATTTTGAATTTTTATACATTTTTGATTTTACGAATTACAGTTGCGCTTCATAAGGACAGAGTGTTTATGTTGACAACGTGATAGTTAAGTAAAGTTTGTCGGTAGTGATGGAAAACGTAAAGCTACATAATTGCAAAAGGATACAGTTACCGGATTCCAGTGGACGATATTAAAATTTTAATTTTGTTAATTCGTTAATGACAGAACACAGTCCCAGTGTAATTTATGTAACACCAGAGGGCGAAAGCGGGACTCGAATTTACATAAATATAACCTTGTGTAAAATCAGAAATTTTCATGTGGTTAAGTAACACAAATTTTCATAACATTACCAAATCTCTACTGCATCATAAAGTAACTAACCCTTAGAAACTATCATCTAAGAAGGAATTGCCTTCACCCTTTACATTTTGAAGGAAACGCTGTTTCTGTTTTGTGTCAAATTCTTGGGTAGTGGGTTTTCATAATTCAATTTGCATCAAAAAGTTTTTGTACTATTGTACAAACCAGTGCTAAACAGATTACATAAATTTTTATGGTAAATTCAATTCTATAAAAGACTCCAAACCATTAAATAGAAGCCCAAATCACTAAAACTCATCGTATTTTTCGTCTTAATGGTTCAAAGTTTCAGACTAGGAAGGTTTTATAACCTAATTTCATTTAGTTAGTAGACTTATATCAACTGAACCACCCATTAGGCTATGTGGTTCCAACTTGTTAACAATATTTTAGGTTGTTTGTCACTAAAATCTCCGGTCTGGTGTGCATTTTATTTTCAATGGCAAACAGTCCGCATCTCGCTCAACAGTTTCTAAACATCATTTTACTTTGCGAATTTACCAATCAGGATTGACAGAGATTTATTTATAAAGTGACATGAAATTTATTGTAGCATAGAAAAAATTTTCTTTTAATTATTGCACGAGAAGTAATTGCAGAATTCAAAATGACAAAACATAATTAGCTTTCCATAAATTCAAGATGTGTTGTATTTAAAAGTCGTTTAAAAAACAAATAAAATATGTGAATTTAATTACATCTAGGTTATGCCGAAGCATTTAGGAAAGACTGAATCCGGTAATAATAGAAAGCGAAATTTGTAGATATCAGGGAATTTATGATGTAGTTACTTCGCATTGGAGTTACTTTTTTTAGAATCGGCCTGGTACGGACACTCAAATTTTGTATTTCAACAATTTCATGTTTGATGAGAGCCCTCTATAAGAGATTCTTATTGGTGAATTGTTTTCGTCTGTATTTTATTGCGTACGGAAGAAATGAAGTAATTTGTGCTTGACATGTGCACATTTGGGGTCCGTTTTTCTCAAAAACTAAAATAGATAGCAATGAAATCTCACCTGCATTAGATACAGAATAAAAAATTGAGATAACGCCTGTTTCGATAATATAAAATATGTAACATATTTTTCCTAAATAAATGAAAATTTTGGTTTTTGTTAAAGTTTGACAGCAAAACATGAAATATGACGTGAATTTTTAAAATCAAATTTAAAACTATTTGTAATATATTTAATTAATACATATTTCATATTTCTAAAAAAGACGTAATCTCAGTTTTTCATTTCTTATCTAATGCAGGTAAGATATCATTGCTACCTATTTTAGTTTTTGAGAAAAACGGACCCCAAATGTGCACATGTCAAGCACAAATTACTTCATTACTTCCGTACACAATAAAATACAGACGAAAACAATTCACCAATAAGCATCTCTTATAGAGGGCTCTCATCAAACATGAAATTGTTGAAATACAAAATTTGAGTGTCCGTACCAGGCCGATTCCAAAAAAAATTCTCATTGATGTTATCGAAAAATCCCAATGTTTTTCGCCAAAGTAGGATCAAGCATCACATACGAGGTCTTAGTTGTCTGCGCCAACGTTGAAAAGCGAAAATGTGGGTTGGATTAAGCCCACTTTAACCGTACAACTAATATCCCGGACAAAAACTAGGGGGCGTGCGAAATACGTGCACCCCGTTTACCATTGCCGCTGATGCATCCTTGCAAATAAGTTGTTCTCTCGAGGTGTTGGGTGTGCGGAAAACAAAAAATACTTTGGAGAAAATTTACCTCTGGTAAGACCGGTAATGCTACTGGGAACAAATTTTGGAAATGGGAAAACCTAATACAACTTCGCAGGCTTTCCTTCTTCCATTGGGGTTAGAATCTTTATAGCTCACTTATGAAAGGGCTCACTTGATGACAAATGAGAATCCCGACATCCTGTTCATTTGTGCTATATGCTATGCAGTGATTCGGCTATGAACAGTTCACCGATCAGTGTTGCATGTGTTTGTGGTGTTAGTTGTGGAATATGGGGTTACTTTGTACGAGGCATATTCAAAGTATCAGCATGCTGCTACTTGCAGCACGTCTCTTTGAGTTGAGAATGAGTTCAGTCGTCAGTTGTGTAGTTGCAGTCATGAAGTGAAGAGCTTGTATCAATAAAAGATTAAGTTAGTTAAAGAATAAATAACTATCGTCATTTATTGTTCACTTCATTCATTAGTTGATGTTAAGCCTGAGCATTGCATAACATCACATTAGTTGTCAAACGAACACGTAGTCCTACACAGGAAGGACACGCCACAGACAAAATTGAGAGGACGTAAGTGAGAAAGGGTTGAATACTCTGAGCATAAGCACAGATACTGGGAAGGTGGCAGTGAAAAATAGTGAGGAAACATTAAACAGATGCGAATATGCTGGCAAGATAAATGGAACTAGATGGTCCCCAGCTACCCTATATTTCCGTAAAATCCCAGGAGGGGGGCGGCCCAGCAAGAATGCCAGAGATTTGAATCTGTAACACGAATTTAATTTTTAAAATCGTGTCGAGTTTGTGTTCGGCGCAACACGATATGAAAACAAGAGAAACGTTACTGGCCTCATTCATCCAAGAACTTGCTGGTCATCTATTGAAAAATTAGGAGAATATTTTTGGAACCTATTTATGTAATTTTTGTAAAGTCGCATCATAAAATTTTTTGACTCAAAATATTCTAGCTTTAAACCTTGGTCAAACCGTTATGGGTTTCTGAAAAAAAGTATGCCGAACCTGTCCTTACAAAGGTTTTAATAAAGTAAGGTTTATAAAATTATTAGAAAAGACAAAGACAATGCTTGTGTAACAACACAATCACTTGTAATCTTTAAAAATGTTATCTGATCTACAATAGCTGAAGATGATTCGTGCACTTTATCCGTCTCTTCTTATGTAGTGAAGTGAGTAAACTATGGAAATATATAATATTACTATGTGCTACGCGATGTGACAAAATGTATTGTAATGCACAATTCAATAATATTGTAAAACGGGTGGTAGAAGGAGCATAAAACTTATTGCGGAAATCCAAGTCATACTTTTAAGATCAAATGATCGATGGAAATTCCATGAAGTAATGTTATTCATTTTTCCTATTATACAAGTCTCTCGAGATCATTAAATTTTTCCAGCTTCGGTGAAACTTTCTAATGAAAAGCTTGATCTTTAAGGTTGCCGAGGACGTAGTTAGTAAGATAGTGACATTTGTTGAATCAAATTCTTGTCAAACAGGAGACATGTAAAAGCTGTTAACATTTTTAATAACTAAAGTAACTCCATTCCTGTAAGATTCAAAAGTATTGGTTCCGTCGTCATACGACGAAACAGCAATTTGGCGAAAAATCACATGTATAAATGCGAGCAATTATGGCCAAACTTGTACTTCCTAATCTTGCTTATGTGTAGTCTAAGAAGCTTCTTAGTTACCGTTTGATGGAACAAGTTACCTGGAAAGTTTAGGAAAGTTTGCCGCAGATCCATGTTTTGACCAAAATCATTGGTTCATATAGTCATAAAATTGAAAAAATTATTAAATCTGGCTCGTATTTACAGTTTACACGTACGTTCATTTTTTAAACATATTTATGCCATTTCACGGAAGGGCCACAAATATATTAATAGCAAAATTGAAACCTTTATCTCTTTCATGTATCTTCCTGCCAGCAGAAACATACAATATTTCGAGGACCACATAGCCCATTTTCAAATACTTATGTACATGCTCTGCATATCCATTTTTATGACAAAGGTAATTTTGAAACATGACAAAATGAGCAACTTGTTGGTTATTTGCTGTAATAAATGCGGCAAATAATTTAACCCAGCTCAGACACGGATTCATAGATTAAAGTGGAGGTGGACAGCACACCACTGGAAACATGTTTAGCTGCAAAGTAATTTGAAATATTTGATAGTATATCCAGGCAATCAGCACTTCAGATTGTACCTGTTCGTGATGAAAATGACCAGCGAGATAACAATATTTGTGGATAAACTGTGTAGTCTTCAAATTCGATGCTATTAAATCAGCGGGGCAGTTCAGCGAATAGAAAAGGGATTGCTTGGTCAAAACCGCAGTTGAGTAGTGAGACTAGTTATTCGAAGTTCCAGCAATTCAACAATGCTTTTGAAAATGTATGGGAAACCTTGACTCATAATAACACTACCGATGAAAGGAAAATTATTTTTTGTAAAATATCTGCTCTAAATGAAAACGGCTTCTTAAATTGAGTAAGGAATAATGCTTCAATTTCCCCTAAAGTCTCGTCCCACATGTCCTAAACAGCCGGTAATATTGAGATTTGTAGATTTTTTGTAAAAGTAGTTGCGCAACTGTTCAAACCATTTATTTGTGTCCTTTTTGGGAACCGTTTCAGTATTATCACAACGAACATTTAAATTGATTTTCAACATTGTTCGGAGATATGGGAAGAAACTTGATTTGAAAAAAAAGCGGACTGCTACTGGCTTAAAAAATTTCATAACTGTAGAGCATGAATTTGTTGATAGTACATGCAACATAACTTTATATTTAATCATCTAACCAAAAAATTACGGTTTGGTCTTCGCAGACCTGATGTCTTATTATGTCGAACACAACTTTAGATCTATGCATTAAAATGACTGTCCTTCATAATCTATAAGTTAAACATGCTATCTAAAACACCTTACACCTGATTAGAATATGCTATCTTTGTATGGTGGTATGAGAGACAGAATACAGTCAGTTACTTGCGAATTCATTTTTCGTCGGAAGCGAAGGCTTACGACCAATGTACATATAATTATAACCACATGTCCATTTAATATTTGACCATCAATGTCTTCTCTTGGAAGCATCAGATAATTTTGTGCGAAATACAACATTTAAAAATAGATTGCCTCATTTGTCAATGAAACTATCCGCCCCTATCAGAGATAAACTCTAATTGTGTGTTCCAGTTTGTGTTTATAAAGGAGAGCATCCATTGATTAATTTTGTAAATGAACAAAACATTGACTGATACACATTGACATAATTTGAAAAAACGAGCGGGATTATCTACCATCGAAAATACAAATAATACCTCGGCATATAGTTATTTCGTCATCCAACCGACATAATATTCACTGGCAAAGCTCCTAGTGAACTTGCCATCCCTTAAGAGGAACTTTACTTCTGGCACAAGTTACTATGTATTTTTATTTCTAAAGATTGAGGTTTTAATTGGGGCCTAGCACTGAAGCCACACAAGCTGAAAACTGTCGAACAGTCACTCGTACATTGAAAATTGTATACCATTTTACTTTTTTATTGAGCATTTAATAATACAGTGAGTCAAAAATTTGAATCTTTCAAATTATTCATACATCGATCAAAAATGCGAATTCGAAGACAAACCAAGTTTTTTCCAAAGTAAATTTTTACTTTTTGATGTTGCTTCCATTTGTTCCTTTAGAAACTACCCATCTAAAGTACTTTTGTATTTGCATGCTGTCATTGTTTAAATTTAAACAGATATTTGTAGTCGAATGCTGAGTAGATAATTGTTGAACACGAAAGACAGTTATGATCTTAGAAAGGAGCAATCAAAGAAGCACAAAAGGTCTTAACTAACATGCTAAATTGACATTAAGTTCTGATTATTCAGCTCGTTTCACAAACAACTTTATCGGGTTTTAGAGAGACAAAATATATGCAGAAATAAATATCACAATAATCTGATCTGGAATTTGAAGAGCTCTTTGGAGATTTTGACAAAGACTTTGTCTACAATTCAGGATATCTCAATACCGAAGAATTGTCATCATATAAGATTATGTATGGGAGAACTGGACACACTAAAAAAGTTTGACATGCTGACATAATATTAATTCGAGTTTATTTACGTGTTATGTTTCATCAGTTACAAATCATACGATTAGCAATTGTTCTCAACGACATAACAGCTGGAAATATCCATCCATAGTTATGATTAAACTATATACGATGAATTAAACTAAACAAATCCAAGAATCAGTAAACAAACTTTTAAGAAAGAAAACAAGTCGTGTACAAAGTTAAGATACCAATCAATATAAATTAAAAATTGCTGACATTGTGCAAATTCTAAATATGCTTCACTGTCTCAAGCTTTGGAAAGGTCGAAATATATTTTTATTGGTCATACATATTGAGTCTTAATTTAGTAGGCCCCATCGCTGACAGCTTATCAGCTTACCAGATGTATGATAAGCACTAAATCACCACCCAAAATTGAACTTATCAAGCAACCACTGGCACCGTCAAAGCTCGAAAGACTGCCACCTACACTAATGCTGGAATATACACTGCCAATGCTGATATCAGTTGTGCCATAAGTTATGCTGGGACGGTGTTTTGTAACCAATTCAACAATTAATTTTTAAGATCATCCACAGCAAAAGCGTTAGCTTCGTCCATTTACCCACAATTGGACCGTTTCTATCGCTGCCCACAAACTCTACAAGCGTTTTGTCAGGCCCTTCTCTACCTTCACTCTATTCTTCAAAGCATCTTCCTCTACCTCCGTCGCTGTATTCTCCGGAGTTTCCCCTTCCATTGGAGCGACCTGCCAGTGTATTTCTTGTCGGAGCTGGGACTTCATATTGGGAAGCTTCATTGCCCGGAACGCTACAAATACGTATATTGCAGTTATAGAATAGTCTCCGGAAAAGCAAAAAAAAAATATTTTAGTGTAGAAATGATTTATTTGCTTCAAATATGAATTCAAAATAAAATATCGGGTGCATTGGGGAAACTTGAGACTACCTCCAGCACTGGCGTATCTGGTTGAAGGCTCTGGAGCCCCAGAGTTATCGAAAGGACCTGAATTGCCACCGATTGCACCATAAATGTTTGAAGAGAATTAACTTTAAGGTGTGTTGCTATTGAATGGCCCCGAGCTGGAAGCGCCGTAACTATTTGAAGTTTCATTACTCGAAGCACCAACATGGCTTGAAGTGCCGAAATTGGGAGTGTTATGTATTTGTGTGAATAAATACAATGAAGATGAGCGAGGATAGTTAGCTTTTAATTCTTTATTTAAATTGACTTTAAAATATCTTACCTAACTACAAATATGAGTAGCGCAGAACCAGCATATACATAGACTTGAGACAGACAAGAGTCAAATGACTTGAATGAAAGAAGAAAGCAGTTGGGTTGAGCTTCTTAAAACTGTAAATGTAATAGAATCAATATTAATATTTGTATTCTTAAATAGAATAAATATATCCACTTGTTGCCTCACCTATGGTGTAAGACGATGCACTATCGTGTACGATTAGTGCATTATTATAACCATAAAAATTGCAAATTTCTAGAGCTGACAATAAATTTACACTTTCGAGATGCATAAAATTATTTGTGCAAAGTTTTTGCGCAAAGTACAAAGCTTGCCAGTAAGATTCAAATAAATCTCTAAGCTTGACCAGCAATCGACATTTTAAAGCTTAATTCTTGGTGGAATTATACAGAAATTTAAGTAAAGATAAATTCAGAATAGATGTCAGATATAGCTGAAAAAAGTGTTGTATGTGAAAGTGCAACTTGCGATCCGCTGATAAATACCTTTTTTTAGAATTGACCTGGTACAGACATTCAAAATTTTTATTTCACCAATATCATGTCTAATGACAGCCCTCTAGAAGTGATGCCTAATGGTAAATTGTTTTTGTCCCTATCTTATTTTTAAAACAATGAACTGTTCAATTGTTTGACATGGGCGTGTTGGGGACTGTTTTTCTGTGAAACTAAAAATGATAGAAATGTCATCCAACCTGCATTCGAGACAAAAAACTGATATTATGCCTTTTTTAACATGAAATACTTAAAATATTTCTTTTCAACGAATAAAAATTTGGGTTTTTGTCAAGGTTAACGCTAAAACATGAAATATAGCAACAATTCATTTTTACTATTAAAACTCTTTTAAGCTTGTTAAATTGTTACGTATTTCATATTTAAAAAAAGAGGTAATCTCAATTTTTTATTCTGTATCTGATGCAGGTGAGATGGTAATGCTATCTTTTTTAGTTTCCGAGAAAAACAGTCCCCAAAAGCGCCCATGTGAAACATTTAAATATTTCATTTCTTCCATACACAATAAGACACAGACAGAAACGATACACCAATACGCATCGCTCATAGAGAGCTCTCATCACTCATGTAAGTGCTGAAATCAAAAATTTGAATGTCTTTATCAGGTGGATTCTGAAAAAAGGTACTCTGATGCATTTCAAAGTAAACAAAACATCGTAACAACTTTGGTGGTACACCAACCAAACGAAACATTTGTGAGAAGAATAGGGAAAATTGGTATGATGAATTTAGATAGTATTAGCGTTGCAATATTTTATTGTCTGGAAAATATTTATGCTGGGGCAATGCAGACTCTAACAATCAAACAAGAAAATTAATTTGAGAAACTAATAAAAAGTTTACTTCTCAACTAAAAATAGTAACCATTATTATTGTATATCTCCTTTTTTCCGATACCCAGATTTTGAGGTAGTTACCTATGTGCAGAGTAGTGATCATTCAATAAAAAACTTTCTGACTTATTGAAAAATTCCTATGAATATTTTGGGGTGGAACACACTCAAAGTAAATCGAAAAAGATGGTTTCAATTTATTTTAATTCGGGAAGGTATTCAAGCTTTTAAGCTTAACTAAACAATTTTATCAATTACAAAAGCCGTACTTGTTATGGGTTAAACAAGCAATTATATATCATGGGATTACAAAAATTACCACTCTGAAGTTTTTTTGTTTACTTACGATGCCGTTCACAATTATTTGTAAAATATTCAGATGATGTTGCATCAAAGATTCTCGTGTACCACACGACAAAGTAATTGTTAAAGAAAGGAATAACGCTCATGATGATGTTGGGATACGAAGTGAAGCCCCTCTTACACCATAACCAATAGTTTCTTTCAATCAATTTTTCCACCTCCACCGCTGTAACCCTCCGGAGTTTCAACCTCCGCTATAGCCACCAACACTTACATTTATCTACCTCCTATATTTGGTGCCGACGCTAGGACTCCATATTGGGAAGTTTCGTTACCGGGACCTCTGTAAAGGGCCTAACTGAGTGAGTTGCCACCGGATGAACCATCAAATACTTCCACAGATACAAAAATATTGTTTAACCGTTCAAACATAAATGCTGGGTTGAAAGGGGCAATTTAAGCTATGTCCAGAACTGGAGTGTTTGGTTGAAGGCTCTTGAGCTCCACAGCTATCGGAAGGTCCTGAATTTCAACCAGATGCAGCATGACTGCTTGTGTGATCCGAAGGTGGGGCTGCGTAGCTGTTTGATGGTCCACTATTGGAAACATCATAACTGTTGGAGGGGTTCCAAAACTTTGAGCACCATACTCATTGGATGGTTTAGCATTGGGGCAGCATAACTAATGAAAGGTGCATTATTTGGAGCATATTAATTGTTTAATGGGCCGGAACTGGGAAACGTATAAATCGCGAGATCTACCAAAAGTATGGACG